>JACAGA010000020.1:4790293-4837570 GCA_029231665.1 Morus indica
ATATTCGGAAGTCAAAGCTAGGTTTTAGTTTAGGAAAGTATTTTCAGAAAAAAGGAAAGATTGGTTGTGATCTTCTCCTATGATTTTGTTTCCTGATTTTTAGGGAAGGATTAGGCTAGTTAGTTATTTCCTTATTAGATATTATGTGTATATATATGTTGTTGTATTCCCGGTTTTACACATCAATAAGAAATTCAGAATTTCTTCATGGTATCAGAGCAGTTTTTCTCTGAACCCTAATCTTTCCAGGCCGCCTCCCTCTCTGGCCATATTCCATTCTGGCCATCTAATCTCTTCAGGCCGCCTCTCTCTAGCCATCTTTCCATCCGGCCATCTAATCCCTTCAGGACCTCCTATCTTTCCTCTCGGCCAATCAGCCATATCCGTCTCTCAAGCCTGTTCTCCCGGCCTGACTCCTCTATATTTCCAGGAACCCTAGTTGTTCTTTTCTCTCATTCTCTCCCGCAACATTTGAAACATGACAAAATACGGAATGGCCTCATCACAAACATCCAACATCACAGCACCAGAATCAAGTGGAAATTCAGAAATTCCAAACTATGGTGGCAGTGATTCTCATCCTATTCTCATTACCGGACACAAATTAAATGGCCATAATTATCTGCAGTGGTCACAATCTGTTATGCTATTTATTTGTGGTAAGGGAAAAGAGGAGCATCTTACGGGAGAAGCCACCATGCCAGAGACTACAGATCCGGGATTCAAAAAATGGAAGATTGAAAATAGTATGATCATGTCATGGCTTATCAACTCCATGAACAATGACATAGGCGAAAATTTCTTGCTGTTTGGGACTGCAAAAGAGATATGGGACGCAGCCAAAGAGACCTCCTCTAGCTCTGAAAATATTTCAGAGCTGTTTCAAGTAGAATCGGTGCTGCATGACTACCGCCAAGGAGAGCAGTCGGTTACTCAGTATTTCAACACACGCACGCGTTATTGGCAGCAACTGGACTTATTCGAGATTCACTCGTGGAAAAGTCAAGAAGATGCAGCCACATACAAGCAGATTGTTGAACAAAAACGACTGTTCAAATTTTTCTTAGGGCTCAATAGGGAGGTGGATGATGTTCGAGGTCGAATCATGGGCTCTAAACCGCTGCCCAGCCTCAGGGAAGCTTTCTCAGAGGTTAGACGTGAAGAAAGTAGAAAGAAAGTGATGATGGGATCTAAGGAACAACCTGCCCCAACAATGGATGCATCCGCCCTGGCTGTCCGACCGTTTAATAGTAATGGTGGAGATCGACAGAAACGGGACAGGCCTTGGTGTGATTACTGCAAGAAACTAGGCCATCACAAGGAGACTTGCTGGAAGCTTCACGGCAAACCAGCTGATTAGAAACCAAAGTCAAGGTTTGAAAGAGACGGCAAAGCATTTGTGGCTTCCAACTCAGAGAATGCTCATGTTCCAGAGCCTAGCCCATTCAGCAAAGATCAAATGGACGTGCTACAGAAACTGTTTAGTCAAGTTGGCAGTGGTAGCAGTTCCGGGACGGGTTTGACGGCTCAAACAGATGCACATACAGCCTTCACCGCGAACAGAAGAGGAATGAGGCCATGGATAGTCGACACGGGTGCTTCGGACCACATGACAGGAGATGCTGCTCTTCTCCGAAATTACCAGCCAAGTAGTGGTCATCCATCTGTTCGGATTGCTGATGGTTCAAATTCAAAAATTGCTGGGACAGGTTCTATCCAATTGACTAAAGAGTTGTATCTTGACTCTGTTCTCCATGTTCCAAACTTAGATTGTAATCTTTTGTCTATCAGCAAATTGTCTCATGATCTTCACTGTGTTACTAAATTTTATCCAAACTTGTGTATCTTTCAGGACTTGAAATCGGGGAAGATGATTGGCAATGCTGAACTGTGCTCTGGGCTCTATATCCTCTCATGTGACCGATCCTCAAACCAAGTTTCTCAAGCAAGTTGTGTCCAGTCTCAAAGTCCATTAGAGTCTTTCAATTCAGTATCTAATTCCAATGTCAATAAAGATAGTGAGATTATATTACTCCACTATCGTCTTGGTCATCCTAGTTTTGTGTATCTTGCAAAATTGTTTCCCAAATTGTTTATCAATAAAAATCCAGCATCTTTTCATTGTGAAATCTGTCAGATTGCAAAGCATACTCGAACAATATATCCACAAATTCCCTACAAGTCTTCAACTGCTTTTTCGTTGATCCATAGTGATGTATGGGGTCCCTCACGGATAAAAAATATTTCTGGCACTCGATGGTTTGTGACATTTGTTGATGATCATACACGGGTTACATGGGCCTTCCTTATGAAAGAAAAATCAGAGGTAGGAAAAAATTTTCAAACCTTTAATCTCATGGTCCAAAATCAATTTAACTCTAGGATTCAGATACTCAAGTCCGACAATGCAAAAGAATACTTCACCAATAGTCTCAATACCTACCTTCAAAACCACGGGATAATCCACATAAGTTCTTGTGTTGACACCCCTCAACAAAATGGGGTGGCTGAACGCAAGAACAGACATCTATTGGAGGTTGCCCGGTGTCTTATGTTTTCCTGGGGGGAAGCAATTCTCACAGCCACCTATTTGATCAATCGTATGCCATCTAGAGTTCTTACTTTTCAAACTCCACGACAGCTTCTTCTGAAAGATTTTCCTCATACCCGTGCAGTTTCATCTGATTTACCCCTAAAAGTATTTGGTTGCACGGCATTTGTTCATGTGTATCCCCAAAACCGTAATAAATTTGATCCTAGAGCAAATAAGTGCATATTCCTAGGGTACTCTCCAACTCAAAAAGGGTACAAGTGTTATTCTCTAACCAACAAAAGATTTTATACTACCATGGATGTCTCTTTCTTTGAACATGTGTTCTTCTACCCCAAATCTCGTGTTCAGGGGGAGAGCATGAATGAACATCAAGTTTGGGAGTCCCTTCTTGATCCTATACCCGTTGCCAACTCAAATTTTCCTCAAACTATGCTTGTGCCCACTGACCAGCCCGTGTCTGTCCAGTCCGTTGTGCCCACTGACCAGCCCGTGTCTGTCCAGTCCGTTGTGCCCACTGACCAGCCCGTGCCTGTCCAGCCTGTGTCTGTCCAGCCTAAAAATGTCCAGCCCACAAATGTGTCTACCCCCGTGCCTACTCAGTCTCTTGTTCCCGCTCCATCTGGGGCTCCACAGCTTCCAAATGAAAATATTCAAGTCTATATCAGGAGGAGGAAAAGACAGGATATAGAGCACAGATCACAGCCAACATGTGGCCAAGATATTGACTCAATTTCAGGTCCCCATGAAGGAAACACAGGTGCGGATATGGTTGAAGATGTGCCTACTCCCAACATTGATGACACTACCATACCGATTGCATTGAGGAAGGGTGTTAGGAGATGTACAGATCATCCAATTGGGAAGTATGTCACTTATGAAGGGTTATCACCATCTTACAGAGCATTTTCTACTTCCCTTGATGATATTCAGGTACCTAGCACTATACAAGAGGCACTACAAAATTCAGAGTGGAAGAAGGCAGTACAAGAGGAAATTGATGCTCTCGAGAAGAACGGAACATGGACTATGACTGACTTACCGGTCGGGAAAAGGGCTGTGGGGTGCAAGTGGATTTTCACGGTAAAGTACAAAACAGATGGATCAGTTGAGAGATTCAAGGCTCGGTTGGTAGCTAGAGGATTTACACAATCCTATGGGATAGACTATCAAGAAACGTTTGCTCCTGTCGCAAAGCTTAATACTATCAGAATTCTTCTCTCATTGGCTGTCAACCAAGATTGGTGCTTGCAACAACTGGACATAAAAAATGCTTTCCTAAATGGTGACCTTGAAGAGGAAGTCTACATGGAAATTCCACCTGGGTTCGAAGGAAGGATGGCAAAGAACCAGGTTTGCAAACTGAAGAAGTCTTTGTATGGCCTCAAATAATCTCCTCGAGCCTGGTTCGACAGATTCACAAAGGCTGTTTTGAAGCTTGGCTACCTACAGGGTCAGGCTGATCATACCCTCTTTGTCAAGACATCTCACACCGGTAAACTTGCTATATTGATAGTATATGTTGATGATATTATTCTATCAGGGAATGATGTGGAGGAATTACAGAATTTGAAGAAGTATTTGTCAGAAGAATTTGAAGTTAAAGATCTTGGAAATCTGAAATATTTCCTTGGAATGGAAGTGGCTAGATCAAGGATGGGCATTGTTGTTTCTCAAAGGAAATATATTCAAGATCTTCTTAAGGAGACTGGAATGCTTGGATGCAAACCAGTGGATACTCCTATGGACAGTCAGAGGAAACTTGGCACTGAGAAAGAAAGTACACCAGTAGACAGGGGGAGATATCAGCGACTTGTTGGACGCCTGATTTATCTTTCACACACTCGTCCAGATATTGGTTTTGCAGTGAGTGTTGTAAGTCAATTCATGCACAGCCCTACTGAGGAACACATGGAAGCAGTCTACAGGATTCTTAGATACTTGAAGATGACACCAGGGAAAGGTCTATTCTTTAGGAAAACAGAGAATCGTGACACTGAAGTGTATTCAGATGCCGCTTGGGCAGGAAACATCACTGACAGACGTTCGACTTCGGGATACTGTTCTTTTGTCTGGGGTAATCTTGTTACCTGGAGGAGCAAGAAGCAATCAGTGGTAGCCAGAAGTAGTGCAGAAGCTGAGTACAGAGCACTAGCACAAGGAATGTGTGAAGGGATGTGGATAAAAAGGGTTCTTAGGGAACTGGGGCAAATGGAGCCATCTCCTATTCTGATGATGTGTGATAATCAGGCAGCTATCAGCATAGCTAAGAATCCCGTGCATCATGACAGGACGAAGCACGTTGAGATTGACAGACACTTCATCACAGAGAAGGTGACGAGTGAAACTATTAAACTGAACTACATTCCTTCCAAGCAACAAACAGCAGACATACTCACCAAAGCTCTTCCTAGACCTAACTTTGAGGACTTAATGTGCAAGCGGGGGTTATATGATATATACTCTCCAGCTTGAGGGGGAGTGTTGAATATTCGGAAGTCAAAGCTAGGTTTTAGTTTAGGAAAGTATTTTCAGAAAAAAGGAAAGATTGGTTGTGATTTTCTCCTATGATTTTGTTTCCTGATTTTTAGGGAAGGATTAGGCTAGTTAGTTATTTCCTTATTAGATATTATGTGTATATATATGTTGTTGTATTCCCGGTTTTACACATCAATAAGAAATTCAGAATTTCTGAAAGGCAAGAAAATTGCTGGTTTTGTCCGTGTATTCTTCGGGCCCGTTTAGTTCGCTGATTCGAGTTTTTAATTTTAGTTAAGATGTAATTTTATGTGAGCTTTTTTTAGTAGTAAAAAAGTTAAATGTGACTGTTTCTGAGAACTTTTTACTGTAGTAAAACTCGAATTCTAAACTCGAATCGGTGAAACGAACGGGGCCGAATCATGTTTTCTGATTCCACTGCAATTTTGTTGCCTTTCGTTTTTGTTTGCTCCAACACATTGCTCACAAGTATTACAATGGGGAATTCATATTTCATGTTTTTTCCGTTGGTCAAAGAGATTGTAGGATAGGACATGTTAGTACTGAGGTTGTGTAGATGTGGGCACATTGCACACAAATAGAGCAAGGAAGCAAAATAAGAATCACAAAGCGGCTTGAAAGTTCAAGAACATGAATTTTCGGGACATATTTTTCACGTTCATGAGTAATCATACATGAGCAAAATAACATTTATCTTTCTTTTGCATACGATTGAAAACAATTTTGGCACATATGAATTGGGAAATGCAAATAAAAAATCACTAATTGATGAAAAGAATGGAACAATGCATGGAACAGAAGGGTCATTGCCACCTATTTAAATTGCATTCCGCGAATCGGGCTCATGAAAGAACTAACTATAAATTCAGTCCTAGATATAGCCAGGGTAACAATGAAGAATTGTCCCCAAAACAATTCATCAACAAAACAGAGTTTTTCACTTGCTTAGTTGACTTTACCTTGTTGGAAGATGCACTTATTCATAGGAAATTATCAATGGTTCTTTAGAGTCTTCTGCAGCTGAATTCTTATAGTAAAAGTACAACGCCAATTGTACAATCCCCAAAATTGTTCCTATCCCATTTGGAACCTAAAAATTAAACAAAAAGATCAATTAGACACATGGGAAAGTTAAATAAATGAAAGCACTAAATGTTGATGTGCTGAAGGAAACTTACATAGATGAAGGCATCATAATTCAAGATTCCATAAAGAAAGAAAGAGGTGCTCATTAGGAAGGTGGAAAGGGAAAGGTAAAATGGCATATATTCAACACTCTTTGTCTGGATCACCAAATTCTGAGAAAACATGTTTCAAGTAATATACAAACAATTTAGCATTTTAAGATATAGAATGCCCATTAGCAGAAATGAAGTAAACGATTTTGAGGTAAACTCACAATTATAAACAATGGAGAAGCGAACATTGATATGAGACAAACAGAACTGATCAATCCAACTACGTTCCGCCGAATCAGAGGATCAATTATTTGCAAGCTCCCACCCACTACTACTGCAAATATGCTAAAAACTGCCAGCAGTAATACAAGCGCACGCACCTGCCATCAATATTTAAAAGAAAATATTAAAGAAAAAACATATAAGTATTTTAGAAACCTCAAAGTCTACAATAAGAAGTATTCAACAAGAAAACATTGAAGAAAAAACATATAAGTGTTTTAGAAACCTCAAAGTCTATTATAAGAAGTATTCAACCTTTGTTGGCTTATCAGCGTAAACTATGAAGAGGATTATGTAGACTGATTGGAAAAGTGCACCAACTGAATTGACCGTCATAATCAATACATTGTCTGGAGATATGAGAGGCGTTCCATACCACAAAGTGACCAGGCAGTTCAATAGGGCATAAATGTATGGTATCCCTGAGAATTGCTCGGTTGAACGGTTTCTGACAATTCTCCTAAATGTGGGTCTGGAAGTCGAAAGAAAAGAATACATAGACCAGTGAGGAGATTAAATTCAATTCCCTCATTGTTCTCTTGCTTTCTAATGTTACAAGTCCTACTAAAGAAATTAGCTTACATAGGGTAAAACTTACACAGGTGACACAAACAGCCCGAAAGCAAAGAGGTTCCCTGCAAGAAAGACAAAGACTACCGTTAGAGCACATCAATCCAGTTGTCTTTCATAAAAACGTAAGAATATTGTCTTCAATACTTGACATTTTAACCCTGCATCTCAACTTCTGATTCATTCTGAAACTTCTTAACAAAGTCAAAGCAGTTTGTAAGCACAATTTGCCCAACAGTGCATGTGAAACCATGCAAGCGACGCAAAATTAATATTAGAAGTCTAACATAAGAACTCTGTGGTTATGCTAATTCAGACACAGCTTATATCGATGAAGTGAAAAAAAAAAAAAAAATGCTTCAAAGTTTTCAGCTAAACTCTTAATGAAAGCATCCTTGCTTTCAATTGTCGAATGCTTTAACAGCATGCTAAAAATCCACTCCTTTCATTTCACCCCAAAGCCCCTAAGATTTGGTTCAAAAGGCTTTTTTATAATCCTCTTGTGTTCATGTAAAATCAGTTAATATTTGCATTCAGAAGCATTAAGTTACCTCAAACGACTTAAGTAAAGGCTGCCTCATTTCTGACACTGAAATTCCTCAGTAAATTGGGGTTGAAAAAGCCTTAGCTTTTTTTTCTTTTTTCTTTTTTTCCAGTAAATTTTGAACCATCCTACCCCTTATTTGCAAAGAAAAGCAAAACAAGAAAATTCTAGCAACCAGAACTGCGTTAACACAAATCAAAGGCAAGCAACAACTCCGAGGAAATTACTGCAGGCACTGCCAACGATATATATTTCTTGTGTCTCAAGAACCTCCTTGTTCGGCTTTCAACAAAAGCTTTCTTCCTACCCAAAATGAAGTCTAAGTATTCATCAGGGGAAAAAAAAAAAGAAACGAAAACTGAAGCAGATAGAACAAGAATCAAAATAGGTTTCTGTTGGCAATGACCAAATGGGCATTCCCAATTCTAAAAATGACAACATGGGTTCTCAATTTTGTGCACAATTTAACAAGAGTTCAACCATTAACATCATTAAAAAAAAAAAAAAAAAAGTATACGTCGAGAGAGACAGAGGGAAGAGCACCATACCGGCGACTCCAGCTGCATCCCTGCAAATTGAGAAGAGAGAGTTGGCACCCCCGAGAATCATCAAGATTCAAGGCCTTCAACGCCAGCCAAAAAAATACAGAAAAGGAAAATCAAAAACCCACCAAAAAGGAAAGAGAAAGAAAAAAGCTAATGTATATATATATATATATATATATAAATATATATTCTGGGCTTTTCTTTTTGAGGATGAAGAAACAGGCTGGTGGGTCTTTTTACCAATGATGATAGCTAGACAAAGGCAGGTCAGTTGGGGGAGTAAGGAACAAGAGCTGAGGAAGAGAGACCTTTTGGGATTCAACGCAAGCATTCTTTAAGAACAAACCAGAATTTTCGTTTTGTTTTGTTTGTACAAAGTGATTGGTTTTACTATTACTTTTTTTTTTTTTTTTACTTACCAGCAAGTTATTGTTACATTTGGAAGCCATAATAATAATAATCTCAAATTCTGGTACAGAGATTCTAAGCTGGCTGATGAATATGAAGAAGTTTCCGTGGGCCCATCACGGTTGACGTGTTCAAAAACACACGCTATAAAATAATAAATTCTGCGTTTTTGGCTCATAAACCATTACGTGTAGTCGTTATCACTTTTTTATTTTTTATTTTTATTTTTTTTAGACCAGCTAATATCATCAACTTCCTATTTTGATTATTATTAGAGAGTTTCTCTAATAGATTCTTAATGGCGCAAATAGACAAAGAAGGTTTTGGGGTCTGTGGTCCGGCTTTTGTTGGGCTGCCGACCTCCGAAGTTTGTCTGGAGGTCACATAAGTCACCGGAATTTAGTTCGTGCCGATAAAAGTGTAAGCAATAACCAAAATGTAGTCGTTTAAGGAGAAAATGTTAACATTCTTCTACCTTGGATCTGGGATGAGACTCTGATACTAATTTTCACGGCCATATGGCGCAAATACTCCTCGAGTCAAAGCCAACCTTCCTCACAATCAAGCCATCTTGCAGGCTTATGAATTCTTGCACACATGTATCCCAATCCACGCCTACGAGCATTCGTTCATAACCTACTCTCGGATACAAGCAGCATGGCTGCATCCTCGTGCTGAGACCTATGCACCTCCAACACTGACTAATAAATAGGAACTTGAGAGAATTGAATGATTAATTAACTAACAAAAGTATTCTACATATTGTTTTAAAACAATCTTCTAATCTATACCTAGGATGTTACAAATTGTTTATCATTTCTTATTTATCGCCTTGATCATCTGATGATTAATTATTAGCCACAATTAATATGAATCATCGTCTTCTTATTCAAAAATTACACGCTGTTATTATTATTATTATTTTTTCAGTGTGTGATCATTATCTTATTTTTATTTTTATTTTTGATACCATGTTGGTCATTTTGTCATATAAGAAACTAGGAATAAGAAAGTAGACGTACTAAGAAACCCAGTGGAGAACATTGCATCTGATATATGGATATGCAATATGCATGGTATATTTTGTAATAATTTTTTAATGTCACAATTGCTTTGACTATACATCATTTTTTCTAAAAATTATACTTTATCCGCACAAAGAAAACCCAAGGCCGTGTTTGAAATTGATTCCATTTTTATTTTTCACATTTTTCGAGAAAAAAAATAAAAACGTTTTCAAAACAGCGTTTGGCACAATAAAGACAAAATATAAAAAATGAAAATAATTTTTTAGTTTAATATAAAATGAAAGAGAAATAGAAAAATGACTTTTTAGTCATTTTTTATTTTTTATTTCTGTTTTCTCCTCTCTCTAGCAGAGAGAGAGAAAAATAGAAACATTAATGGATTTTTTTATACTGAAAATAATATCTCAATAAAACTACTAAACATATTTTTTAAAATAATTTCTATATGAGATTAAAAACGTTTTTATTTTTATTTTCTTACAAAAAAAATATTTTAGAATGAATTTCAAACGCGCCTCTATGTTCCCACAAAGAAGAAACTATTAAATAAAAGTTGGTGCAAACCAAATACCCAATTTATTTATTGATTTTCGTTCTGCCTCGAGATGTTTACAATCTCTCCGCGGGAAATCCACTAAAGGTGACAGCCTAGCTAATTGAATCTTTTTGAGCTTTCCTGGTTCTTTTGAAACTTTGGTCAAAAACATTGATAGTAATTACACGGATTAAGTATACCATATCCTGACCTATCAAAATCCACCGCTTTTATTTATTTATTATTTATTATTTATGTTTACTTGGAACTTATTGTAGACACTCACATACCCAAAAATATCAGCATTAACCTAACTCTAGGGCTGTTTAAAAAAACTGTCAAATGGCAAAAACAGTTTAATCTAAATCAAACTGAACTAAATCGTTAATTATTTTTAAATTATTAGACAATTTGGTCACTTTTTTAATCTAATTTTTTTAGATGGTGTAGTTTGTGGACTGTGGTTTGGACTCCTTAAACAGCTCAAACTGCTTAATAATTCGCTTAAAAATATACATATATAATTTTTATTTTTAAAAATATTTTCTATTTATTTTAATTTTTATTGGTCTAAACTTATAAATGCACCCTATCATATTTTTGTTGGTTTGAAGGGTGAACTTTTAGACCTTTGCTATTTTTAAATATATTGTAAACTTAAATCTTATCTTTATTTTTATGAATTAATAATTTTATAATTTTTATTAATTACTAAAAACCTTTTTAGTCTTAAGTTCAAACCGCTCAAACTACTTATGAGTGATTTGGTTTAATTTGGTTTTTATCAAAATTATCAAACCGTCCAAATTGCCTAAAAGAAAAAAAATATTTTTGGTTTGGTTGGTAGACTCTAAAAAAAACCGCTCAAAACGACGGCAAACACTTCTAACTAACTCAATAAAAATTAGATATTGTTCATTTTACCGATTTGAGTAGAATTAAAGTTTTGTTATAGTACAAAGCTTTAAAAAATAGTCACATTTAACTTTTTTATTACAGTAAAAATTTTTCACATAAAATCACATCTCAACTCGAATTAACGAAGCGAATTAAACGGGTCTTAATGAGTTAATGAATGAATATTAAAATGTAAGCTAAAAATTAGTTTTTAAATAAAAGAGGGAATTTGACTTTTCACTTTATAATAAAAAAGCGTAAGGTGTAAACTCTCCCTCTAGGATTCAAACACCATATTTTTCATCTATCAAACTAGTTAGGCCCACGCCCAATGCCACCATAAGCTACCACTTTTGTCGGTCTCTGCTTTTTGCTCTTCTTTTTGCCTATGGTTTTCAAATATTCCATCCACAAAATCTAAGTTGCTGGGGGTCCAAACAACTAGACGTGTACAAAAACGCTCTCATGACAAGATTGCAATCTAGAAATAGATGTAAAGAATAAGGTAGAGATAAAACATACAAATACTATTGCCAGCACGTCTATGGTTTGAAAATCTTGTTCATTCTTAGACCATTGTAAAATAATTTACTATGGTCCCGGAATAATCATTATAATTTACAATTAGAGTACTGACCACATTGTAAAATTTAGAATTATTATTATTTTTAGATGGGATAAGAAAAAGAAATGTGATAGGTCCACAGTTCTCAATCGTTTGATTTTCTTTTAAGTTAATAAACTTTTTTAAATTTAATACAATTGTAGTGTAATCTAACACTTTAAATTATGAATTGAAAAATATCTTTTTTATGCCCTATAACATAACATAATGAGAAATAGTAGAAAATAGGCCAATATGAAAAACTTAAGAAAGTATATAGGTCAATTTTTAGTTATAGAAATTAATAGGTCATAACTTGTCAAATTATGATTTATAACTAAATAAGTTATAAACAAACTTGTCAAGTTATGGTTCCTAACCGGACAAGTTATGGACAATTAAGAATAATAACTTGTCAAGTTATGGTTCATAACCATACAAGTTATGGACGAAAATAATAATTTAGCCTATTTATTAACTTATGTAAACTATTGGCCTATTAATTTTAATTCATCTCAAATTTTGGTATATTCTCCTCTTTTTTCCTAACATAATTGTCATTTAATTTGTGCATAAAATTAAGGCCCGTCTCTAAAGGTGTGAAGTTTATCGAGAAAATTATAGAATTTACTCTTAAGAGTGTATGAGTCTAGATTTTTATCTATTATTCTTGATAAATACAATTTTATTAGTGTAATTATTAGACTAAAAAAGTTATGAATTAAAAATAAAAAGTAAAATTTTTGACTCATACACTTTTAATGAGTATTTATCAAGATTACTTAAAATAATTTCATTGAGAAAAGGGAAACTCAAGACTAACAACGCACTAACAACATTACCGTGTTATTTAATATTTTATTGATTAACATTCTTTGTCGTTTTTTTCCCTTGTTTATGTAGTATTTTATGGTTATACTGCTTCGTAACATATAATTATACGTGTGAGTGTATATATATATATATATATATATACACACATTATACGTACACGTTCTTAGTATTGTATAAATCCAACCACACGTTTTAGATGCAATATTAATTGTGGACCGGAAGAAAATATGTCTTACCATGCTCACGGCCTCAGATAAGTCCTGCCTACCAAAATTATACAGCCATTTAATATAACGTATTTAATAACGTTTTCTTTAGTTCTCACAAAAAAATAAATAAATAAATAAAATAAAATAAAATAATAATAATAATAACAATATTTTTTTTTTTGGGTAGAATTGTTGAAAGGTTTTCAATAACATTGGCAGCTGATGTAAGAGACGCCCACTTATACATGAATTTAGCCCATCGAATGCATGCCCTATCCTGTCTTCTGACCCCTTTAAATTACCTATTATTTTTCATTATTTCTTTCCCTATCGTCTTTTCGTTTCTTCTCTGTCTTCCTTCTGCAATATTCTTGATTCCCACTCTTTGAATAACTCAGCAAATTCCAGTACCCCAATCATATTCTCACCATTTCTGTCCCTGTGACGTTGTTCAACTCACAGCAGGGAAATAACGAAATGGAGCTGGAGTTGGAGCAACCAATGACAAGATCTGGTCATAGTACTAGTACTAGTACGAGTGCTAAAAAAGCTCCAAAGATCACTAGCAAAATGACTAGTACCACTACTAATCATGTGATGATCAATTACAAAGTTAGACAATCCTCCAAAACATCAGGCTCTTCTTCTAATTCGCAATCATCGTATAGCTCGAATGGCCTTTGCAACCGTTCAGATTCGTTCAAATCGCTTGAAATGGACGTCCCGAAAAGTTGTGAAGATCAGGTGAGATTGTCTTGGGTTCGCTCTCAAATCATTGGTGGGAACGTTGAATATGACTCTCCCTTCGGCAAGCGAAGACTCACTTATGCTGATCACACCGCTTCTGGCCGGTCCCTTCTCTATATTGAGAACTTCATCATCGACAATGTTCTTCCTTTCTATGGTACGTGTAATTAATTATTGTGTTATTTAATGCTTATTTCTCATCATTTAATGCTTTGTCACCATTTCATATATATACCAAAAAAGGAAAAAAAAGGGTATGAGTTGGAAGATTACATTTTGGAGACGCCATGTTTGGACCACAAGATAAGTGTTATTGGGCGCGTTTGGAACTCGTTCTAAAATGATTTTATTTTTTGTATGAAAATGAAAATGAAAACGTTTTCAATCTCAGACAAAAATTATTTTTAAAAATGCGTTTGGTAGTTTTATCAAGAGATTATTTTCAGTGTAAAAAATTCATTAATGTTTATATTTCTCTTTCATTTTACACTAAACTAAAAAATCGTTTTCATTTCTGTTTTTGTTTTTATTGTGTCAAACGCTATTTTAAAAATATTTTCATTTTTTCTTTCTTAAAAAACATGAAAAATAAAAATAAGATAAATTTCAAACACGACCATTATTATTTATAATTAGGCACGTTCAAAAAGGTAGATATTACCGTTTTTGGGTAACAGTGGTTGTTTTAATGAGCCAAGAGTACAGCTATATATATTTTAAAAGCAAGTGGTGATCGTGTTGTCAACTTGTTAAAATTACCAAGTTAAAATATTAAATCATCATCTGTCCTCTTGTGTGTGTGTGTATATATATATATATATATATATATATACATATACATATTTTTGGTCCATTATTTTATGCTTAGAATTATGTCTATGGGCCAATTTGGTCAACTACGTATGTAGCAAGTATAAGGAATATATATCTATGTTCAGCTTAGTTCGTGCAAGTTAAACAAATCATTTCATTTAAATCTCAAATTCTCTATGTTACTCAAATGTTGCTCTACTTAAGCATTCAATATTATGGAGTTTGAGTCGAATTCTTCCAAACTTATTCCAACACGATAATAATGAAATATGATAATAAAATTGCTATATATATATATATATATAGCTGCAAACACTTGCTGCCAACATCATTTCAACTCTGTTTTTATAAAAAGGCCAATGTTTCATAACCTACCCTACTAATAAAACAGAGAGTGCTCATATAGTTATATTCGTCAGTTAAACTATTTTACTTTTTTTAATATAATGTGATACTGGTGGGTATTGTTCAAAACCCTATAAACGCGGAATTCTCCTCCAAGGGGGAAAAACAAAACATAATTTTTTCCTCATGTTAAAAATGCAGGAAATACGCATACGTGCGACAGTCACGTAGGGCATCGAACGACAAAAATGGTGCATGAAGCTGCCGACTACATAAAGAAATGCTTAGGAGGTGGACAAGACGATGCCCTCTTCTTCTGCGGCTCGGGCACAACAGCAGCCATAAAGAGGCTGCAAGAGGTGATGGGAATTGCCGTACCATCAATCTTAAGAGAGAGGGTGATGAAGACCCTAAGCAATGAAGAAAAATGGGTCGTTTTCGTCGGGCCTTTTGAGCACCATTCAAACCTTCTTTCATGGAGGCAAAGCTTGGCTGAAGTAGTTGAGATTGGTCTAGATGAAAATGGGTTATTGGATATGGAAGCTTTAAGGCTAAAGCTGGAATCTTACAAGTATGCACATAGGCCTATTTTGGGCTCTTTCTCTGCTTCCAGTAATGTGACTGGGATCAACTCAGATACTAAAGCAATAGCACAACTTCTCCACCAATATGGAGGTTTTGCCTGTTTTGACTTTGCAGCATGGTAAGGTTTAAGATATATATTTGCTTAAGTTATACGTACATTTAGAGGAAATGAAAATTGCAAACTTGCTGTTATATATATATATATATATATATATATATATATATATAGCTGTCCCATCTAGTGATAGATAATTATGGGCACCTACATATAAATAGAAAACCACCATTTATATTCATTATCTTCTCCCATATTTTATCCAAATGTTACATTTTACCCTTTAGTTTTTAAAAAATTTTGTGGCAGAATAAAGCATTCCTGAAAATATAATATAAAACGCAACATTTCACTAAAACATATTGGAAGTTTCCCTCATGGATCTGCTGAGTTGGTTATGTCATGCATTTGTTCTTGATTATTTAGGTGTTTACATTTTTCCTTCCTAAATGACATTGAATTTTCGTTGTCTGTACTATCAGTGGTCCTTACTTGGAGATTGACATGAGATCAGGAAAGATGGACGGCTATGATGCTGTTTTTCTCAGTCCACACAAGTTTCTTGGGGGTCCTGGAACCCCAGGCATAGTTTTGATGAGCAAGGCTCTTTACCGGTTGAGATCCTCCGCCCCATCAACCTGTGGAGGTGGAACTGTTGCTTATGTAAATGGCTTCAGTGAAAAGGTAAAAAAGAAACAATTAAAGCCCTCCTATTTTTAGAGAAATTATCCATGTTTTCCCCTCATTTATTTATTGGTAATATCACATTTGTTTTCTCCACAGTTTTTAATTTATAAAAAGGAAAGTAATTCAAACCACAAAATAACTCCAATTACATGAGTATATGAAAAAAAAAAATTACATGTAAGAATCAACAATATTACCCGTACAGGGTGTCAGATTTAAGACTTTACCTATAATGATATCCTATAACAGAATTTTAAGATTTAAATTAAAAGTTCTTAAATTTACTATTTCATGGATGCAGGATACATTGTATTATGAGGACATTGAAGAGAGGGAAAATGCTGGCACCCCTCAAATAATCCAGACAATAAGAGCAGCATTGGCTTTTTGGGTCAAAGAATACGTGGGCTATGAGGTGATAGAAAGACAAGAAAATATCTACATACAAAAGGCAATAAAAAGGCTTCTCCCAAACAAGAGCATACAAGTTTTAGGAAATACAAGTGCTAAACGACAAGCAATTTTGTCGTTCCTCATTTATTCCACATCAAATTCCTACTCAAGAGATCTAAATAATTGTTGTGATGACAATTATAGAACAAATAATGAGAATGAGGAAGAAGGGCTATACATGTGGAGAGAGACTGGCAACAGCAGAGATAAGCCTCTTCATGGACCTTTTGTTGCAGCCTTGCTCAATGACCTGTTTGGCATCCAGGCTAGAGGTGGGTGCGCCTGCGCCGGACCATATGGTCATGCCCTGCTCAAAGTTGATGAGACTCATTCACATGCCTACAGATCTGCAATTAAAAAGGTGAGTGGTTTTTTTTTTTTTTTATCACTACTCTTAAATCTCATAAAGAAATATAAAAGCAAATTTAAATATTTTTTTCGGCATTTAGCACATATGTTCTCTAAACTATTTATGATTAACAACTTATCGTCGTAAAAATTATTTCTTCAATTTAATAACGTATGTTGTATTATAAAGTGCCCCAAATTGAGATGACTATTCAATTTAGAATGGTAATTACACCCTCGTACATGTTACATGATCTCATTTTTATAGAAAAAGATTGTAATTTCGGACCACGATACGTGTACAAGGGTGTCCTCTTGAAAATTTTGGTGTCATTCATTGTTTTGGGCACTCTGTAATATATTTTTTATTTATTTTTTTTTTATGGATAGGGATTTCTGGGAGTAAAACCTGGATGGACAAGGGTAAGTTTTCCCTACTACATGGCCAACGATGAATTCGAGTTCATTTTGGCAGCATTGGAATTCGTAGCTACCTATGGACAGAGATTCCTCACTCTCTATGACTTCAACTCGAGAACAGGTAGCTGGACTGCCAGAAAGAAGGCACTTTTATGCCTTGTCAAGAAGAATAATTGCAACCTTCACTCCTTGCCATTAGCTAATAATAATGTAAAAGCAATGAAGACAGATCATATTGAAGTGTTCAAACAGAGCAACAATGCAGAGACTAAACACAATGGAATAATGGTCGACAAGTTTGCAGTGTACTTGGAGACTGCCAAGGACATTGCTCATCTTCTGCCCAAGTTCCCTCCACAACGTAGGCTTCAAGAAGAAATAGACCTCAATTTCTTACACTTCAGAGTTTAAACATCCTATACCTCAATTTCATACACTTCAGAGTCTAAATATCCTATTCTTTTATGTATAGATCGATTTAATAAAGGTTATAGTAATTGTTTATCTTCTCCAATATGTTCTTAATGAGTAATGTACGTAACATATTTTTTTTTTATTCATAAAGTTTGTAGCAGTGCTTGTTAGAGTATCTCCAATGCAGATTCAATTATTTTGTCAATGTTAAAATTTAGTAATAATTAAATAGGAAGTTTATTTTTAATTCAGTGTTTTTTTTTGACATATTTCATACACCAGTCAAATTTGCAGCCAACCATGACATATGATATAATTTGATATTTCTTTATTATTGGTTGATGTATTTTACCTTTTATTTTAAGATTATAATCTTATATATTTTCCTTTATAAGTTTCAAAAACGTAATAATTATGACAAAAGTAGATAATAGCATTATACATGGCTGAGTTTTTACGCTTCTGTGGTGATAATGTTATCCAATCTCATTAATTTGTCATTAATTTTTTTTGGCTATCTATCTAATTTATTACAACTTAATATTTTATGGTTAAAATAATAATGTTCATTGAGGAGTAAATATTTAAATAACAATTAAAACCACACTCTATTGTATATTAGAGTACAAAATATATATATATAATATAATATTTAGTTTGAAATTTATAATATTAGATATTGACATTGACGTGTATGGTCTTACAAGTTTACTCTCTTCTTTTGCCTGTCACTTTTAGGAATTTTTAGTATGGACCACCCAAAGTGTGTTGTGGTCCATTTAGGCCTGTGTTGTGGTCCATTTAGGCACGGCACATTCATCGTGGGCTGGGTTATTTGGTCAAGTTAATAAGAAGAGTATAGAGAAAATTACCCTCCAGAGTTTATGAGTTTTAGGGTGCGTACTTTTACATGTTTGAGTTGTGAATTGAAAAATATATTTTTTATGCCCTATAACATAATTGTCATTTAATTTGTGCATAAAATTAAGGCCCGTCTCTAAAGGTGTGAAGTTTATTGAGAAAATTATAGAATTTACCTTTAAAAATATATGAGTCTGGATCTTTATTTATTATTCTTAATAAATACCTTTTTATTAGTGTAATCATTAGATTAAAAAGTTATAAATTAAGAATAAAAACTAAAAATTTTGACTTATATACTTGTAACGAGTATTTATCAAGATTACTTAAAATAATTTCATTGAGAAAAGGGGAAACTCAAGACTAAAAACGCACTAACATTACCGTGTTATTTAATATTTTATTGATTAATATTCTTTGTTGTTTTTTTTCCCTTTTTTATGTAGTATTTTATGGTTATAAATATACTGCTTCGTAACATATAATTATACGTGTGAGTGTGTGTATATATATATATATATATATATATATATATGTACACACATTATACGTACACGTTCTTATTATTGTATAAATCCAATTACCACACGTTTTAGATGCAATATTAATTGTGGACCGGAAGAAAATATGTCCTACCATTAGGGCTGTTCATAAACTCGCACAACCCGCAAATCCAACTCACCATGCCCCAATCTAAGCTGAAAAAAATAACCCGCAGCATTATTTTTAAATTTCCGGCCTATTATATCTCTGGCCTGAAGTGTTTGGGGTGGGTTGTGGGTTGACTCAATAACAACCCGCAATCTCCAACCCAACCCGCAACACATACCCCTCCATTTAGGAGTTCTTTGAATCCTAAGATGGTAGAGGCTCTTGTTTGTACTCAAAATTAGTTGAAGTCTACACATGATTCTATGCAAGTAAGAGACTATTTGGATGACTTGGAGACTTATGAAAATCAAGGTAAGACAATAATTTATATGTATCTTAATCTATTTTATTATATGAACTTTAAACTATCTAAATGATTACTTAAGTTATTTTTATTTCTCTTGTAGATAACTCAACTTCATGTCCTACTACAACCATTGAGGAGCCTATGAGTGTGGATTGATAAAGATGGTTAATGTTGCAATGCTTGCTTTGGATGGATTTGAATTAAGATTTAAGCCTCTATGTTTGCTTTGCTTAAGCTATTTGTTTTATGTTAAGACTAATTTATGTTTGCTTTGTATTTGATGTTTGATGGACTACTTTGCTTCATGTTTGATGTTAGATGAACTGATAAAGATGGTTGTTATTTTCTATTTAATGATGAAGTTTGAATATTATATTGATTTAAGTCTTTGATTTTTTGAATGTTGAAACTGACCACCCAACCCACCCGCACCGCCCCAACCCAACCCGAACATCGTTGGGTTATGAAATTTTTCTAACATCGTTGGGGTCAAATATGTGCAATCCGCACCCTTTAAGACGGAGAAAAAAATCATATCTCACACCAACTCAACCCATAAACACCCCTACCTACCATGCTCACGGCCTCAGGTAAGTCCTGCCTACCAAAATTATACAGCTATTTAATATAACGTATTTAATAACGTTTTCTTTAGTTCTCACAAAAATAAAAAAAATAATAATAATGTTGTACCAGCTAAAAGTAAGTTGGGGCTCTTTTTGTATTTGGCAAAAAAGTAAAAGAGTAATTATGGAAGAATTTGTAGTGCCCAAAAAGCGGAAATCAGAATCTGTGCTGAGGCTGCTTCTGCTTTTGAATTGTGCGGGCAATAACTCTTCCATTTAAGTGAATATCAAGATACCCAGAATACTCTTTATTGTGTTTTAAAATACCCAGAATAACCTTATAGTCAATTACTTACTTCCCCGTATTTTTTTTTTCTCGAAACTCTGTATCCTTTCTTCCCTAATATATATAAATATAATATATATATATATATATATATATAATATGCGTGTGTGATGAAAAAAACCACGCACAGTAAATATGGTTTTTTTTTTTTTTTTTTTTTTTTTTTTTGTGCTTAGGTTGGGTGATTAAAACTTTTTGAAATGTGAGCTTTACATCTATTGTTCTAGTCACGTACAGTAAATACGTTATATATAAAATGACTTCACGAGTTTTTGATAATTGGATGTATATTTTGTCCCTATTTTGATGATAAATTAGATTATATATGTTGATTACTTATTAATATCATTTTTATTGTAATTACGTATTGTGAATAAAGAAATTAAAAAATATTAATTATTATAAATTTAATGTTTCTAAATTCAGGAAGAAATTGGTGGTTTTTTTTTTTTTTTTTTTAAAGTTAAACAAGTATTTCTTAATAACAAACAAAATTATGCATATTTAAATTATATCTATTTTGATTATCTTAACTACTCACAGCAATTAAACCTCACAATTTACCAAACGGCATTATATTTCTTTTAGAGCCAACAACACTTGTATAATTACAGTTATTAAACACTCAGCTGCTTTTATAACAACTATTTTTTTCAACACAGCTAACAACAATTTTTCTAAAAATCTACAACACTACCAAACTGACCCATAGTGGAACCAATATTCCAAACGGATTATTGCTAAGCGTCCTTTTTTTAGGGATCATTTCATATCTTAAAATTATTAAAAAATTAGCATTAATTAGTTGTGGAATTTCAATCCATAACATAAAATAACATTCACAAAATTGTTTTTCTCAATTGAAAAGAAAAAATTAGTGAGGGATAATTCCCTCATTTCACTGTTTTTAGTACTATTATTCTACATTTTTAACTCAATAGATAACAAGTCTACATGAAACAAAAATTACCAATCGAGTTGGTCAAGTAAACAACATGGGACCAAACTGAACAATCAAGGTCATGAGTTCATTAAGGTCATGAGTTCCCTCATTGATGTTGGTTTTCCTGATCAGTTGAATCATGGACCCCTTGATTGCTAAAACTTGAAAATAGGGTAGACGAAGAATAAAATTTCTAACCCAAAGAATAAGTTACATTAATAACTTTCGTAATAGAGTTATGTTAAATACAAAAGACTCATTATTTGTCTCACTAAAAAGACTGTGTTTTTTATTCCTTTTCCCTTTTTCTGTTTCCTATATGACTACTCATGAAAAAGAACATATAGTGGTTAGAAATTGTTGATTTGTTATTACAAAATTTCTCCATCAGATAAGTTATAATTAACAAGATAAGCTTTGAAATTTAGTAGTTGAGGGCATACGTTAGTGGAAAAGTCTTCATTCTCGTATGTCACATGATGACATATTTAATCACTAATATTCATAAAATAATATTATTGCACAATTTGTTGTGAAATATGGACTCAATGATGTAAATTTATTGATAGACAGATAATATATTTAGCTTGCTAACTATCACTAAACTTAGTTCTCAAATTTTATGTACTCATTGTGTTCCTCTTCTATTGCTGTGCAATTATATCATCTTTGCTCATGCCACACTTCACAAGATCTAGATTTAATAATTTATAATTCTCCTTTTAGTCAATAAAAAAAAAAGTTATAACTTTTCAGTAAGCACTATTTGAAATTAAGAATTTGATGGGTCATTAAAATGATTTTTTAATAAACAATAAAAATGTTAAAATTAAATTTTTAATGCCTTAATTAAATTCTAATATAAATTTCAAAATCTATTAAAAAATATTTTTCTTTAGAAATCACATTTTCTAAATCAAAAGTAACTTTAAATAAAAAAGTTAAAAAAGCTTTTAAAAGTTCTCTCACCCTAAAAAGTAAAAATCATTACAAAATCTGTTATGCCTCGTTGCCGTGCATAGTTATGCCAAAAAAAAAAAAAAAAAAAAAAAAAAAAAAAAAAAAAAAAACCTGATGTACGTGTACTTTTCACGAAAAGGGTAACTTTTTAAAGCTCATCTTTAAATCTCCGAAGATCTTCTAATATTTACACTTTTATGATGAGAATTGCAATAATGTGTACAAGTTGTTGATTGATTTTTGCACTTTTCAAAAAGTTTTACATTAAATAACACGTTTCTCTAACAGTAAAAATTAACAATAAGCATTTAGCCTTAGATTTTTTTTCCCCATCAAATATATTTTCCTTCTCTCTTCTCTCACTTTCTTTCCCACGCCTGCCGACCAAAAGATGGGATGATCAGAGATACCATTTTAGAGAGTTTATATTTTACATCATTACAAAGATAGAATAAGTTTTTTTTTTTTTTTTTTAATGGGGAAAATTTGTTTAATAATTAAGTCAATATAAACCTTTAATATAGTCACAAATGACCACTAAATATTAGGGTATTCGACCAAAGATAAATACTAGATCTATTAAAAAAGATGAATGAAGTGCAAAGGTGAACACTAGTATCGAGACCCATAGAGAAAAGACCCGCTAAACACATTAATAATAGAGCATGATAAAAGCTCATTTGACAAAACTACCATAGTTGATAGATAAAATCAATCAACTGAGACCAAAAGACTCAAAATACTAGGGTCACTCACAACATTGCATAGGATTAAACCTAACAGACTAGACCTACCATCACCATAGAAAGGTGAGGTGGCACTTTTTTTATTACACAATGAAAAATAAACGTTGAAATGCCAGAATTAACATCACCTTTATTACATCAAAATAAAAATAAAAAATAAGACAAAAGCCCCTATCCAATATAGTATTGGTGAAGACCTGCGTGATAAAACCATTGGAGTTGAGTACCCATCCACGTATAACCCCCACCTCTATGACCACCGCGATGAGGAGAGAAATCCTGAGATTGTAGGAATGTTGAACATTCGACGCACATAATATAATCAGCCAAACAGCTGACACATATCATATGTTCTTTCTGCCCACGAAGTCACCACCACCACCATGATCATCGCCATGGGACCTAGACAGAGGTGGCGACAGACTCTGGCCCTAAAAGAAAAAAGATAGCGGCACACAAAACAAAGAAAGAAACCCTAGAGAGAGGGAGAGAGGGAGAGAGAGAGTTTTGGTAATAAGAGCATAAAGATAGAATAAGTTTTGTTAAAGCTAATGCAACGTTTCTCCAAAGGTTTTTCTTTTTTTCTTTTTTGTTTTTCTTACGGTATTTTGTTTTCTCCTTCATATATCGTTTTCTTCCGATAATTTGTTTTTTTTTGTTTTTTGTTTTTTGTTTTTTTTTTTTTCTTTTTTTCCGTTTTCAGAACGGGCTTTTAGAGTGAGCTTCTTTTCCCCTTTGTCCAAGTTGACTCTTATAAATAAGTTTTCTCTAAATTCCTGTTGAAATAATTTTTCTCATATCTTTTACATCATTATAAAGGTAGAATAAGTTTCGTTAAAGCTAACGAAATGTTTCTTCCAAAGTTTTTTTTTTTTTTTTTTTTTTCTTCTCTCCGTCATGTTGTTTTCTTCGAATAAATTATTTTTTTTTATAATCGGCTTTTAGAGTGAGTTTTTTTTTCCCCTTTCTCTAAATTGATTGACTATCATAAAATATTTTTCTCTAAATTTATATTAAAATAATTTTTTCATTCATATCCTTATCTATTTTTTTCTCTAAACCATCTTCCCTCACTAATGAAAGTTTTGTCCCATGTCTTTTTTTTCAGAAATAATAGGAAATATGAAAAGCTAAGAAAGTATATAGGTCAATTTTTAGTTATAAAAATTAATAGGTTATAACTTACAAATTATAATTTATAACCAGATAAGTTATGAACAAACTTGTCAAGTTATGGTTCATAGTCAGAAAGTTATGAACAAAAATTGTAAATTATAGACAATAACTTGTCAAGTTATGATCTAAACAAATAAGTTATGAACGAAATTAATAATTTAGCTTATTTATTAACTTATGTAAACTATTAGCTATTTATTTTAATTTATCTCAAATCATGACCTATTTTCTTCTTTCTTTTTTTTCCCCTTGTTTTTGCCTTTTTTCCGCAAACCATTTTTATTTTTTTGTCTTTGTTTTTTTTATTTTTTTTATTTTTGTTTCTATTCTTCCCATTTATTTTTTGCTTCTTTTTGTCCTCCTCTTTTGTCATTCTTGTCTTCTTTATACTATTATACGTTCTTATTCTTTTTGTCATTTTTCCATGTTGACCGTCATAAATATATTTTTCTCATTAATTCCCCATTAAAATAATTTTTTCTCATACCTATCCCAATCTAATTTTTTAAACCCTCATGCCACTAACAAAATGTTTTGTTTCATGATTTTTTTTGTTTTTTGTTTTTCTTTTCCTGCTTTTTCTTTATTTACCTATTTTGGTCTTTTACTTTTGTTCATTCTGACCTTTTTACTCTTTTTTTTTTTTTTTGTGTGTCTTCCCCTAATATTATACAAGAAAAATATTTACATGGGTTAAATACTATAGATAATGCTATCAAATTTTTCTACAGAATCCGGCACGCATATGCATACAGTTTAAACTAGTATTCTTTTGCAACACTTATGTGCATAGATTTAATCCTAATTTACAGATGTACGAATTAAATATTCAGTTTACTATTTTACCAATCATTTATTAATAAAGGTAATAATTTTAGCATCTAAACCTAATATTAGGTTAAGTATGCCATTACTGCACATAAATATTTTTAATTTTTCTTTAAAGTGGAAGTGGTTCCATAATCCATTATACCTCAGAAAAAAAAAGGTTACAAATCCTTTTAATTAAGGAAAAAAGAGAAAAATAGGTCAAGACTTGAGATGAATTAAAATTAATAAGTTAATAGTTTATATAAGTTAATAAATATGTCAAATTATTATTTTTGTCCATAACTTCTCTAGTTATGAACCATAACTTAACAAGTTATTGTCTATAATTCATGATTTTTATCCATAACTTATCTGACTATGAATTATAACTTAACAAGTTTGTCCATAACTTATCTGATTATTAATCATAACTTGACAAGTTATGGTCTATTAATTTCTATAACTAAAAATTAGCCTATATACTTTTTTAAGCTTTTCATATTAACTTATTTCCTACTATTTCCCTTTAATTAATTGCAATACCATATCACCATACAATACAACCAAAATTCAACTTCTGACTTGATCCTTTAAGAAAGAAAGAAAGAAAGAAGGAACATTCGACAAATGACCAATTGATCATTAAAAAAAAAAGGGAAAAAGGAAAAAAGCATTCAACTCCCTATCAGCCTACGTGTTTGGTTTGAGAGAATTCAAATCTTACAAGTGAAATACTATAGTAAAGTTTTTTAAATTTAAATTTTTTATGGGAAAAAACATTGATTAAACTAAAATTAGAGTAATTTAAACTCTCAAACTAAACATGCACTAATTAGTAAGGTTCGCGGAAATCACGTTTTTTTCATATATTTATGAATGAGATTAGATTAGATGTCGCCATTTATAAGCTGCACGATGTTGAAATAAGGAACAAAACCACTAATACTTTAGCCCAAAAAAGGAAAAAAAAAAAAAATAGAACAGCCATTAATGGTCAGGATTAACGATAGCACCAAACCCGACTCTCATCCCTATGTTCTTGGGTTACACAAATAATGGCTGAAAATTAACTTTTAATTCTCTACATTAAATAAAGGCAGAAAGAAGAAAATATATAAAATTTGAGATGAATTAAAATTAATAGGTCAATAATTTATATAAATTAGTAAATAGGCTAACTTATTATTTTCGTCTATAATTTGTCTAATTATGAATCATAACGTGATAAGTTATTGTTCATTATTGTTAACCGTACAATTTATAATCCGAGACTGGCTTAAATTAATGAATTACCACAGTAATAACTTATCTGGTTATGAACTATAACTTAATAAGTTTGTCTATAACTTATCTGGTTATGAACCATAACTTAACAAGTTATGACCTATTAATTTTTATAACTAAACTAAAGCTATAAAAAATTATCTATTGAATCTTACAATACAATATCTTAACCAGTTTTAATGCTCATAAATCTCATTCGCAATAGCTAGCCGGCAGCCGCTGAGAAAATGGATCTTCGCAGTTGTTTCTTCTGTTGTCAGTCACAAACGAACATGAATAAATGATTTTTTTTTTTTTTTTGTTCGACTAGCAGAACTAATATTTTGTCTTTTGTTTTTGTTTCTATCTTTTCACAAGCCAACAAAACAACCAGAACCAGATTTTTGTTTAGTACTTATATTAGTTACAGATAGGCCTTCTGAATTAGATTGTGGATCAAGCACTTTTAATTTGTGGAATTCGTGAATCTGAAATCACACATATATATATATATATAAGTTTTATAATTATATATATATATATATATAAATTCTTGACAGCTTTTGTAATTCATTGGGTGCTCCTATGGAAGCATTGATATGTTTTCAAAATTGGTTGCGATCTACTCCTCTCTCATTAGATCTCCATCCACAATTAGAAGAATTTGAGACTTATTTATCTATTGATTCAGGTAAATTATACATTACAAGATTAATAATGATTATTTATCCATTGACTTAAAAGCACTTACACATATCTTTGTTTGGAAACTCATCATGTGTATGTTTTATTATTTTTATAGAAAACTCAAGTATTACTTTAAAAGTTGTGGGTGTTGAATTACTTTAAAGTAATGATAAAGATTTCATTTTTGAGTTTCATTGAATTTATTTTGTTATTGTTAATTGGGTTGTAACAAACTAAACTTTTTTTTTTTTTTTTTGTTGAAGTAACAATTTAGATGTTTATAAATATTTCATATTGTATATATTTTGTATGGATGTTTATTAATTTATATTTTTAAAAGTTGAAATTCATGAAACCGTGAGTCTAAGATTTTATAGATTTTAGATTATATTAGATGTAATCTGAAAAGATTTTAAATTAGAGACAGATTGAGATTTTTCTAATTTACAATTCTAAATCGAATTGCGAATTGGCATTCAATCCTCATATTGAGATCCATGAACACCTCTAGTTACATATTTGCTTGACTTCACGACTTCCAATTAGGTGCATTTTTAGTATACTACAAATAATCATTGATGTGCACTTGGTGTAATACATATACAAAGAAAAAAACAAAAAAGCAAAAATCTCTCTTTACATTTTAGTTGCATTATGAGTTCGACTTTAGACATCTCTAATGTAAATATTGTGTCAATTGTTTATTTTTAATAAAAAATGTGATATTAACATTTTGGTATGTTATTTTTATTTATATTCTAATGCATTATTATACTTCAAATATTAAATTTTATTTTTTTTATAATTATAAATTTTGAATGTTGTAAAAAAAAATTCAAAAAAAAATTGTAAAAGAAAACTTTTTGGCACGCTAACGTACTGGTAGACTAGGTTTTTTATTCATTGGATCTGCATAAATCACATAAAAGTCAAAAAGAATATAGACCCAATGGTTAGAAAAATCATGCTTATTAGTACGTTAAGGGTACCAGAGAATCTCCTTTAAAAGAATTTGAAAATGTAAATGTTGCAACAATTAAATTCAAAAGTAAACATATCAATCAATATAAATTAAATATCAAAATTTTCATATGTTATATGTGATGATAAATTTACCATCAAGTATAGCAATAACATATAGTGAATTTAACATGAAAAATAACATTGTATTGAAGAGTGATTTTCCAACTGAGATTAACTATATTGAATCCAAAATATTGTCATCTTTCATCCAAAAAATTTAATCTAATGTGATTTTAATCGGATCTAACAGTTATAAATTGACACTATTAATAAGACAAATTCCATACTTAAATATTTTTCTCCTTCTCATATGTGTATTTTAATTAGTTATCCTTTTTATTTGTTCTAAATATGTTCTATTTATAAATATAAAAGTGGTAATGTGCCCCTTTCTTTCGGTTCCTCCACGTCACTGATCCAGTTTTGTTCTTTTTATCCTATCTTTTCTCTGTCAATAATCTTATATCATGTTTTCATTTATTTTTTCCTTGTAATCTTATATTTTAAGATGTGCTTTACTAATTTGTTTTTCTTTTTTTTTTATCGCAATAATATATATATTTCAAATATACCATACTCATACATCTTTTCCCTTCTCATATTTACACCTTAATTATTATTTTTATTTGGTTTGTTCAAAACATGTCCTATTTATTGAAAGTGCGAATATGTAAGCTCAATTATCTCAGTTAAATAAAACTAAATAAAATTTAAATAGTTGTAGAAATAAATTTCTCACTATATAGTAAATAGTAAATATTTAGGTGACTCCAATATGACAATATGTATAGAGCACGTTGGAAATTAGTACATAATAAAAAGAGCTAAAGCTCTCTTCTCCTATGTTGCCACGTGACGACATGGAAGAAAGTCTTTGGCTTTTTTTTTCTTTTTTTTTTAAATCTTTATGCGGTTTTTTTTTGTGTTTTATTTTTTAAGACTTTTCTGGTAAGATCTCTTTGGACCCATTAGAAAGTATATTTGAACTATAATTTGAGTTTTATTTTAATTTTGTGAGGTAAACTATGACGGAAATATTTGATTTAATTTTTTTGTGAGGTAAAAACACTACAGTAGAATCATGATTGTGTTTTGAGTATGTACCGAACAACTCCTTTATATTTAGAGTCCATCTCTAACCGTTAGAGCATTTTTAATACTTTTTTTAAATCTTTATTTGGCCTTTTTTTCATGTTTTTCTTCTTTTAAGACTTTCTCTGGTAGGACATTTTTATTGTTAGACTAATTTCTAACTGTAAATATGATAAAAATAAAAAAGCCTTTCTATCTAATCTACTCTAACTCTAACTCTAACAAACATAAAAGAATCAAAACTCTTTTTTAGCACCTCTTTTTACCTCCCATTTTTTTCCCATTTTTATCTCTTTATTTTTAAATTGTTTTTTGTGTTTTTGAATGTTATTTTTACATTTTAATTTTTTGTATGTATGTTTTTAAAAAATATTTTTTTCTTACTTTACTCTCATGAAAGTAATTTTTTTCACACGTATTCTTATTTTTTTTTTTGTCAATGGTTAAAATAATTTTCTTCAAATGTGTCCTTATATAATTATTTTCTATATAATTCTTATTATATCAAAGGTTATCTTTACACATATTTCTTTTTTAAAATAAATTCAAAAAAATCTTAAATGATTGTATAAATAAATTTCTCATTATTCGATAAATAATAAGTTCTTTAGGTATTTCTAACACAACAATACATGCAGAGCACGTAAAAAGACTAGTAATAATAATAACACATTGGAAAATAACTTTCTTACTAAAACGTTAAAATTTGTTTTTACGCATGCATTAGAGATACCAAGAATATCTACATTTGATTTTAGGTATAAAAGAAACACCGTAACATCATTTTAATTGAGATCCGACAAAATAGATGATGAGTTGTGTTTGGTATAAAGATTCGTGTCATGGTTTAAATCATAGTTCGTTGTTTATTACAGTATTTTCTTTTATAAAAAATACACGTAAATTAATAATAATTTTAAATCATAATTCTAAATCTGTGAACCAAACGTCGACGAAATCACTCGTAAAGCAAAGCAATGATTGAGATTTGGGAGTGATTAGTATTTGGGAGTTGGAACCATAACCATACAATTTTCATGCCATCTTGGAGGTTAGAAGTTTGCACGTGAGAGCACGTGCAGGAGTGAGTACGAAACGGAAGGACGGTCACTCGAATTTTCCCTGCTGCTTGCCTGCCACCCCACTGTGGCCTTTCCCTCCATTTAAGGTCGGGCCCACAAACCGTGTGCCATTGCAATATTACTAACTCATCAAGGCTATTTCCGTCTTTTCAGATCCTTCCGAAAGGCCTCTCCTTCATTTTGTCTCACTGATTAACATAGGCATATGATATATATACAATATGATGATCCCCATTTTTCCCTCTCGCTTGTAATCGAAGTCTCTCTCTCATCTCTCTCTCTCGTCAATTTCTTTACCTAAAATTCTCCATATTTCTCTCAAGTTTGTCTCGGGATTTTCTCTCGGCTGTTCCCAATCTGGGTTGATCGGTCCTGATCTCCGTCAATTCCGTAAGTAACTCTCATCATCTGTTTACTTTTGGTGTCTATTGGTTGATGAATTTTTGCTGGGTTTTAATGTTTGAAGCTTTACGTGATCTGGGTATTACTCAATTTTTGTTAGATCTGTGATGACTATGCAGAATTTGGACATCACATGTGTTGTTTGTTTTAATTCATTTCTTTTGTATTGATAATGTTGATCTGGATCCGGACTTTGCTGTTGAATTAACAAGGCTTTGTTGTAGTAGAAATCAGATCTACATGCGTTTTTTGAATTGGGGTTTCGGGTTTGTTCGTGGATGTGTGAATCTGGGTGGATCTGGTATTTTTGCCTTTGTCTTTTCGTTTTGTTATTTGCATTTGATCTGTTGGTTATGATGGTTTTTTCTGTTGGTTTTTATTCAATTCAGGTCCTTTTTTTATTGTCTGTTCTTGTATTTGCTGCATTAGGACTGTTTATGAGATACTTTTTTGTAATATGTTATTTCATTTCTTTTTTTTAAATAATTGGAATGTACTTGATTTGACATTTTGGACTCTAATGAACTACATTTGTATAGAGCTAACATTATGGTCCATCTTTTTTCCCTGAAATAATTGTTTTCAACCACCAAGTCGAGTTTTCATTTAACTTATGGATTAACGATAACCAAAATGATGCATTTTGACTCCTTTCAATTTCCATCATGCAGAATGACAGTTGTGATATATACATATACATATACATATAATGCACATTCAAATCCCACTGCATGTTGGTCAATGATGTCAATGATTTCCTACTCGCTTGTGTGACTTAATACATCTTATATCATCAGACTTTATAGCACTTACATCTGTTTTTTCATTTTTGTTATAGAATTTGATTTGACATGGCTACATATACGCCAAAGAACATCCTCATAACAGGGGCTGCTGGGTTTATCGCATCCCATGTTGCCAATCGCCTCATCCGCAGCTATCCTGACTACAAGATTGTTGTGCTTGACAAGCTTGATTACTGCTCAAACTTGAAAAATCTGCTTCCCTCGAAATCTTCACCAAATTTCAAGTTTGTTAAGGGGGACATTGGCAGTGCTGACCTTGTTAACTTTCTCCTCATCACGGAATCAATTGACACGATTATGCATTTTGCTGCTCAGACCCATGTCGATAATTCCTTTGGTAATAGCTTTGAGTTCACCAAGAACAACATCTACGGCACCCATGTCCTTTTAGAAGCATGCAAAGTCACTGGCCAAATCAGGAGGTTTATCCATGTTAGCACAGATGAGGTGTATGGGGAGACTGATGAGGATGCTGTTGTGGGTAACCATGAAGCCTCTCAGCTCTTACCAACAAATCCTTACTCTGCAACAAAAGCGGGAGCTGAAATGCTTGTTATGGCATATGGAAGGTCATATGGGTTACCTGTGATAACCACCCGCGGAAACAACGTTTATGGTCCTAATCAGTTTCCTGAAAAGTTGATTCCAAAGTTTATCCTTTTGGCCATGAGGGGGAAGCCTCTTCCAATTCATGGGGATGGTTCCAACGTGAGGAGTTACTTGTACTGTGAGGATGTTGCCGAGGCTTTTGAAGTCATTCTTCACAAGGGAGAGGTTGGCCATGTTTATAATATTGGGACTAAAAAGGAAAGGAGAGTTATTGATGTGGCCAAAGACATATGCAGACTTTTCTCGATGGATCCAGAAATTAGCATCAAGTTTGTGGAGAACAGGCCATTTAACGACCAGAGGTACTTTCTAGATGACGAGAAGCTGAATAACTTGGGCTGGTCAGAACGAACTACATGGGACGATGGCTTAAAGAAGACTATAGAATGGTACACCAAGAATCCCCGTTGGTGGGGTGATGTTTCTGGGGCCCTGCTTCCTCATCCACGAATGCTAATGATGCCTGGTGGTATTGAGAGGCATTTTGATGGGTCTGAAGAGGAGAAATCTGCCTCTTATGTCTCAAGTAATACCCGAATGTTAGTTCCACCTACCAAAACCACCAGTTCTCCTCGTAAGCCTTCCTTAAAATTCTTGGTTTACGGTCGGACTGGTTGGATCGGCGGGCTGCTTGGAAAGCTATGTGAGAAACAAGGGATTCCTTTTGAATATGGAAAAGGGCGTCTTGAAGATCGCTCATCTCTCTTGGCAGACATTCAAAATGTTCGACCAACCCATGTATTCAATGCTGCAGGTGTGACTGGTAGACCCAACGTTGATTGGTGTGAATCCCATAAAACAGAAACAATTAGGGCCAATGTTACTGGAACCTTGACCTTAGCAGATGTTTGCAGAGAGCAAGGGCTCCTAGTGGTGAATTTTGCAACTGGGTGTATATTTGAGTATGATGCTGCCCATCCTGAAGGTTCTGGCATAGGATACAAAGAAGAAGACAAACCAAATTTCACCGGTTCTTTCTATTCAAAAACCAAGGCCATGGTAGTTATACATCTCTATTTATTTATTTATTTTTTTATAAAAAAAACCTTATTTACATTCTAAAATTTAATAGGTTATAATAATTTTTGTTTTCTTCTTGGACCAGGTTGAAGAGCTTCTGAAAGAGTACGACAATGTCTGCACCCTCAGAGTTCGAATGCCTATATCATCTGATTTGAGCAACCCGCGCAACTTCATTACCAAAATTTCTCGTTACAATAAGGTGGTTAACATTCCAAACAGCATGACCATATTGGATGAACTTCTGCCGATTTCAATCGAGATGGCAAAGCGGAACTTGAGGGGCATATGGAACTTCACAAACCCTGGAGTCGTGAGCCACAATGAGATCCTAGAGATGTACAAAAAGTACATTGACCTTGATTTTTCGTGGGAAAACTTCACACTAGAAGAGCAAGCCAAGGTGATCGTGGCCCCTCGAAGCAACAACGAGATGGATGCATCAAAGTTGAAGAAGGAGTTCCCTGAGTTGCTACCAATCAAGGAGTCACTGATTAAGTACGTGTTTGAACCGAACAAGAAAACATCTGCAGAATGAGGAACTTTCATACTTTTGGATGTCATCATGATCCGCCGCTGCATTTAGCATCAGATGATATTTTTCAGAGTACCTCTACAGTTGAACGTTAGTATTACTCATTATTCATTACCCACTGTTAATCTCATTATTTCTGCTCTTTAGAAGGCAATGAGGGATGGTAATTCTATTAGGTTTTTTGTCATTTTTGGTTCTTGGAAGCAATTTAGTTGCTGTCTGTTATGTTCCCGTTTTCTTTTAACGAATTTCGTATAGGTTCTTATAGATGATATAATCCGCAGGCTTGCGGCTGTGTACTTGAATGTCTTTGATACGTCAATTTGTTGCTAAATTCTTTCTTTACCGAGCTTATACAATATTTTTAAGATTATACTGCTTATTTTATTGGATCCGAGACCGAGTGCCTGATGAATGAGTTTTCTATTTCCTCAGCGATCAATTTAAACGCAGAGGGTTTTGTTACTTTTTTAAGTATGAACTTCGCATTAACCTTGTTATTGAGGTTTGCATTTTCCTCTAATTTAAACTTTTATGTATGCCTATGCATTCCTTCACGTGTGGCCATTGGTGCAGGGATAAACTAACAATCTTTTGGGCACGTTTAGAACTCATTTTAAAATTATTTTATTTTTTGTATGAAAATAAAAATAAAAACATTTTCAATCTCAAATAGAAATTATTTTTGAAAATGTGTTTAGTAGTTTTATCAAGATATTATTTTCAGTATAAAAAATTTCATTAATGTCTCTATCTCTTTCTCTCAACTCGAGAGAAGAGAAAATAAAAATAAAAAATAAAATGATTAAAAGTTGTTTTTATTTCTCTCTCAGTTATACTAATTAAAAAATTATTTCATTTTTATTTTTTATTTTTATTGTATTAAATGCTGTTTTAAAATATTTTTATTTTTTTAAATATAAAAAATAAAAACAAAATTAATTTTAAACACGGCTTTTATTTTTCTAATTTGTCAAGACGGTATAAAAAACTATTTTCACTTCACAAGGTTGACTGATTTCTGCTGTTAAGGCATCTTTTATACAGTAATGTATTAGAGTGTCACTTTCACTAACTTTAAGCAGTTCGCTAAATTTTATTTTAATTTAAGATTATATGAATAGGAAAAATTCAAAATCAAAGACTAAAAATAGGAAGAGTGAAAATTGATGGGTATCATTGCAAGTTAACTAATTTCAGACTTTTATAGGGAATTTACGTTGACCTTATATTTTGAGAATGGATGATGTGACGCTTTTAGCATACTCATTTTTTTTTTTTCCAACTCCAGCGATTCATAGCCAAAAAAATGGCATAACGTCATCACTGCATTGAATTAACCAGAACAAAATCACTCAGGTTTTGATGGAAATATTGAAAAATCAAACGAAGAGATTTTTGTCGCACTATAACATAACCTGCTCAAACAAAATTGGAACTCATTTTCTCGGGAGAAATGTAAGATCAAAGAGGCAACTAAAAACGCGGCCCGTGAGGCGGGAAGAATGGCTTGAATTTCTATTCCAAAATCTAAGCATTCATCTTCAAATTAATCTGAAGGAAGAAGCATTAAAGAAAAATCTAACTTCATCTGTTGGCCGACAGCAGAAATTTAGTGGCTATATAACTGGTGTAAACGCTTTCCTTCTGTATGTCTCAAGAAAGTAATTCTTTTATAATCTTTAATTGGTAACTGTGGTTTCTAGTAAGTTTTTGTGGCCATCGAATCAAAGTTTCCCAAAAAAAAAAAAAAAAAAGGCCATAACAAGAATAGTAAGGAACAAATATGCTACCACACTACGGTTCAAGAACCCAAAATTGGTCTCTAAGCTTGTAAATCAGATGCACCGAAGGAAGAGCTTTACAAAGATGTATCAGCCAGTTCCTTGAGGAACGAGACAACATCATCGGGTGAACCAAGTAGATACCGAGCGTTTGTCCTAGGCCGGCCAACAGCGCAAGAGAAGTAGTTCTCTACCTTAAGATCGAGTACATTCCACGAGCTTTTTTCTGGTGATGGTCGCCGCCCACTCCCAGAGTTGTGGTTGGCGATTTTCTTCTCAGAATTTGGCAGTGATCGTTGCGCTCGGCTGTTGGATGATTTTGGCCCATTCTTATTTGCTGGAAGCTTCATAGAAGATTTTCTTTCACACGGTAACTTCACACTATCAGCTGTCTTGGTTCTTGTTATACCAAAGGTATCGACAGGAAGAACTGGCTCGAAAAAAGTGTACACATCTTCATCCTGCAGAATTGAAGGATTAAGGATTTTTAGTATGTTTTAGGACAAGAAGTCTATCCATTTAGACTAAGCATCTTTAAAAATGTGAAAATAAAAACTGAAACCAACTCAAAGAATTCTGGTTGTCAGAGATGCGCAATTATGTGAGAAGAAAAGTTACCTTTCCAAGAAAATGACCAATACACAGCACATAGTCAATTGGTGTTGTCATGGCTTTGCTATGGACTATCTCTCCCAAGATACGATCAATTGCAGCACCCTAATTAAATAAGTATTAAAATGAGTAGACAAATCTAGTATGTGTCTGCAGCATGCTAAACTCATTAAGGCAGTATCAGAAATGTGCAATATGAAGAAACGGCCATTCACCTTTGTCACGCCAACTGCTCGCACTTCAACAGAACGGCTGCCTTGAACAACGTCAACAGAGGCATTCGAAATTGGGCCAGTCCACAGATGCTGCAACATATCCCTTGCTTGAAGTCTTCCAAATTCAACATCTGGAACAGTTACATGGTAAGGATGTCAATTGAGGATATGAAATTTACAATTACAAGGACTAATTTGTTAAAAGAACTGTTCAAAGAAAGAAAATACCTGCATATTTGTAATTCCATACTAGGGAAGTTTCACGGGGATCAAAATGTGACCTTGGCGTTCTTTCTGTGAAATACTCAAAGACATGCTGCAAACAGGACACCAACAAAGTGAGTTTGGAGGGAGGACAAAACAATCAAATAAAGCATAAATTCAGTTTGAGCACCTTCACACTGTCAACCCATTCCATATTCAAATGCTCAGGCATTGTAGTCATCCATTCTCCTTTTGTGTGCCGTAAAAACATTCCATTCTCTGCTGCCAACCACATGTCAAACTTCCCAAAGTTCTGTGCAAATAATCATATTAGAAGAGAATATGACGATGGTGATAAAGTACTATTATAGAAAAAGGAGCTAGGAGTACATGATCTAGGACATTTCGATCACTTCCACTGAGAACAACGATCGTTGTTTTAGGATCATTGCAAAGTGCCCTTAAGGGTTCCTTCAACTCTGGATGCAATTTAAGGTCCATTTCTTTGATTTGATCACCCCTTCTCCCTGGTGTGTCCACTGGTTCAGTTAATGTTGCGTTGAATCCCTAATTCCAGATAACCAAAAGATTAAGAAAACCGGAAAGGAAAAAGAAAAGAAAGTAGGAAGCTAACACAATTAATGTGGAGTTAATAGCGCAAAGCAGAACTTAAACTTAAGACATAGAGAATCAAACAAACCGCGAAACATAATTAATTTTGAAAGACTAGTGAAAAGCTTGAAAGTCAATACACCCCTCTCTTGAGGTTTTTGAAGAACAAGACAAGAAAAGGGCAAAAAGAATACGTCAATGCCAGTTCTTTTAAGTACTTCAACTTCTTTTCTTCCTTCACACTTGGAATGAAGGGCAAAAAAAATCCTCAAAGTTCCAAAAAGAAAACAAATTATCCACTTTAAGGTGAAGCGCACTTTGAGGTGTGTATCTCTTAATGCTTTCTAAATGCTGCTGATAAGTTAGTGAAAAAGAATTGAAAAACTCTCAAGTAAATGTCTACAATCACTAATATTTGGGCATAGAAGCATTTACCAGTATAAGCAATCGATTATTAGACTTCAGAAAACCTCCAATTGCATGCTTGCTAGGAAATGGGGGTTTGGCATCTCTTGTCCTTATTTCCGCCTCAACCACAGTATCGTTCAGTTCACTACACAAAACTCATTTCATTTGGGTAGTCAAAAATACAAGCATTGGCACCATTTTATTATAAGATAGAAGACAGAATTCATAAACGTCCTCCAGTCAAAATGGCTGTTTAAAACTAATTTTCTAGATCACAGGCCATACTATGGATGAGAACCGTGCATGAATGCTATTTAAGCAAAATTACTGCAGTAATTCGACAATTTTTATAACAGATGCACTGGCATATGTATTTTGCCAGCTCATTACAACTGTCACATGAAATAACACATTTCTTTAATAATTTTGATGTTCAACTTCTACATGGTGAGTACATGCTGTAGAGTGCTGCATTTCATGTCTTTATGGTTGTTCCATCAAAGAAAGTGTGTGCGAAACAGGAGTCAATAAAATTAATAAATCTTTCTATCAGATTCGTGACACAAGGCATGCAATAAAAATTATACATGCATACCTTACAAAAGTCTCTGCCCATTCTTGAGCAGTGTGTGTAGTCACATGATCAAAGTTATGCTTATGTCGTTTTTCTCTTTCATCGGGTTTCATAGCCAAAGCTTGGTCAATTGCATTAGCAACTTCTGTGATATTCCACGGGTTCACTAGGATTGCTCCAGCACCTAGAGACTGTGCAGCCCCAGCAAACTACAAAAATGCATCAAAAGTATTGAATGCTATAATTGTAAGGGGGAAAAAATGATAACCACTGGAATGGAGCTACATTCAAATGCATAATTTAATAAATACATGTTATTTACTAACAGGAAGATGTGGCCTAAGAACATTGATTCTTAAAGAGAAAAAGGAAATAGACAATGGATTATATGGTTACAGAAAGCCCGTTTTCCATTGCCTTGTTCTTTCACCAAAAGGAAGCAGACAAGCTTTTCTAAATTCAGCAAAATACAATAAAACTAAAAGGCACGCTTAATGCTTTTCTCGTTCATCAAGTGCACTCAAGCATGCTTTTACTAATTCCACCGAGTAAAAAGGAACCATTTGTTTAATAACGTGAGTGGTGCTAACAACTGATGAAAAGAAATGCAGTGAGAAAAAAGGTTACATGCAAGCACGGAGATATTATATCAGCTTGTACTGGAACTAGTATGTAAGAGTTTCAGTTCTTGTCTTGTCTTTTATTTTTATTTTTTTTTGGTTAAGTGACACACTGACTCAATGATTCCTGGCTCTAGCTTTGTAACCATCAATCTATCAGACTGTTGTTGTCCTGTTGCCTAGTTCTTTAGCCATCACAAGCATTAGTACCTTATAGGTCAAGGACTTTGTCATTTTCTTTTAATTTTAAAGTTCAGAAAGCCACCATGTAAGTGTAACGCAAAAGTTGCATGATAATAATAAATCAACTTTAAGCAGACAAGTAAATTTCCGGAATTTACCTCACTAAGAATGAGGACCCCTTTCTTTGCATCTTGGCATGCTACAAACTCGTAACTGACAAGATTCATACCATCCCTCAAAGATGTGACGAGTGCAACATCTAAACAAGGTAAAAGAGGTAAGCAGATGTAAGCCATCAGTTCAAAGTCAATGAAGAAATTCTAACATTTAGTAAATCGTTAACCATAAAAAGTGGGCCACTGTCAATTCAACGTTTGTGTTAATAGCGAATGCACATTGATATTCGTATTTAAGAGTATAGGAACAGAGTTTGAGACCAACAATGGTGTATTATCTTATAAACTTAAAAGAAACTTCCAACTTAGGGTATGCAAGTAATTAGAGTCATTTATGTAACATCGTTAAGAATAGGCTTTCCAGCATTCTGTATTATGATCTAGGAATCACGTTATTATCTGAGAGATAAAATGGAGGTGCTTGAATCAAAATAAGTCTAGAGTAAAGAAAACAAAAGAACCAAAATAACTTGGAAAATGAGAATTAGTACCAGTAACAGCATAGAGAGCACATAATGCTTGAAAATCAAGAGAACGGTCCTGTGAAGAAAGAAAAAAAGGAATAAGAAATATGACATTGTTAGAATAATGCCACATGTATAAAACTCTTGTACCAACTTTTTGTAAACCAACTAATGTAGAATCCAATTGGTACAATTCACCTTTCTATAAACAGATTTTACAACATTGACCAATAGAAGATGACAATTCACTTGCCAAATCAGTTTGTACAAAAAAATTTGGGTATAAGAGTTGAGATGTGTAAGTCACCACAAGATCTATCAATGTAAAATGAGATGATTCAATATGATATTATCGTGAAGCATAATAGTACATAAACTTAATTCGTCCAACAATTTCATGAACCTGGCTTTGTTATTAAATAAAATAATCACAACTAACCAGATGATGTATCGGAACTGCAGTCAAGGTTCCGAATCTGCCATTAATTCGTCCAACAATTTCATGAACCTGGCTAGTGAGTTTTTGATCTGTCAAAATGCAGAAAGAACAAATGATAAATCAAATTTTTGGGAATGAGAACAAAATCAAATGCCAATTATACATGCTTGAAAAGGGAAGATGGCTTTAAGTCTTAAAAGAAAAAAATACATCACACCATCTTTATAAACGTGTTCGAAAATGGAAAGCTATTTTCGGGAGAGATCCATCAGAAATCTCATGCATCATAAGTTGTGACTCTATAAACTGGCAAAGGTGCATAAAATAAACAGCCATCGCGTTATGCCCTATCCCAAAACAAGCCATTCCTTTGGGGTAAAGTTATATCTTGGAATTGTTCATGGCCCCCTTTTGTGACCCTTGGCATTTTTCAAAAGACATACTGAACTTGTATCGTTGGTGTTCTTTTTTTTTTTTTTTTTTTTTTCAGTTACTGGATCTTTGCTGCTCCTCTTTTCGGGGTTATTATTCAATTCTTAGTTCGGATAAACTTTTATTTCGTATGCTTACCTAATCTTTGTGCAAGAAGCCTTCATTAATAGAACACAAACAGAAAAGGCAGAAAGAAGCATAAAGAGGAAAAATAGAGAGCAGCCATATGCAAATTTAACACAGAATAAGAAGCATTTGAGAGAGCAATTTAGGGCAGACATACATTCTGGGACATCTGTTCTAGTTGGCACAGCAATTTGCAGCAAGACTACTTTGTCACGCCAAGCTGGGTTTTCCTCGAGGAATTTTTCAAATGCCAATATCTTTTGAGGAATTCCTTTAATCATATCAAGGCGATCAACACCTAACATTACCTGTCATGTTGAAACATACGGCCAAGGAAATTACTTGCGGAACAAAAGGTAAGGCAATACGCATAGTTCACCAAAAAAACAGTACGAAAAATAAAAACAAAATATGAAAAAAAGAATCAACAATTAATTTACCAAGTGCTGAACTACTAATAGCTTGAAACCATACAACTAGCAATAGTAAATAGAAGTGCACGTCACTTCCAATAATGGTGCCTTTAACATGCGCGCTCGCAACAACAACGTGATAAAAAACATGTAAGTAAACGACATTGCCATCAAAAATCTCACAGGACACTAACATAAGCAGGCTCTCAAAGCCTGTCACAATACCAATTACCAAAATTCAGCATATAGGAAACTAGGCAACAATATATAACACACTTCAAATAAAATATGGGCCCATTTAGTTCGCTGATTCAAGTTGAGATGTGACTTTATGTGAGAGCTTTTTACTGTAGTAAAAAAATTAAATGTGACTGTTGCTGAGAGCTTTTTACTGTAGCAAAACTCGAATTCTAAACTCGAATCAGTGAAATGAACGGAGCCGTACATTTACATTCGATTGAGCAAAAATACAATTATATTCTAGAGTAAAATCTAGAGGTGTATGCATGACATATTTTAGTAATGGCCAATAACATCATAAAAGAATGCATACAAAATATTCTTCTAAGCATTTACCTTGCGCCCAGCAAATCTTTCTTTCAGTTCTTTGATGTGTTCCTGGACTTTAGGAAGATCAAGTGCCCGTATGAACCGATCTGAGTCTATACCAATGGGAAACTGAAATTTGAACACAACAACCAGGATGAGGAGTACATTTAACAAGTTTGATACATTATGCCTTCATTATTACGTAAGAAATGAGTTTTCACAAGAGAGTTTCTTTCAAAGAATAAAAAAGAAAAAATCAAGCAAAGTGAGTGATAGCTAAAAAAGAATCATACAGCAGCAACTCGAGTAAGCCTCCCTTGATCCTCAACTCCTTCAGGCGTACCCTCCAGTCCAAGAATGCGAGTACAAGCACTAACGAAATGGCGGGCATAATCATATGTATGAAAACTGGAAAAGGAAAAAAATTTACATGATTAAAATCTTAAGATTGTAAATGAAGCCAAATACTAGTAATTCAAAAAGCAACAGGCATATATCACATATTTAGCAAAACAAACTACTTTCTACCTGGGCAGCACTTATAGAAAGCGCGGAATAATATGAGAAGCATGTTAAGCAATACCGTATGAACTATCAGTTCTATTCAGTCCTGCTAACGTCAAATGAAAGTATCCTAATTTAAGAAGATGTTTTGGTTTCTTGACTGTATTTAAACACCATAAGATTGTGGCATACTATTCAATAAGGGAGCCTCAAAACTGAACTTACCCAACTAAATCTGCAGCAAGAACTGCGTGCAAGAGTTCCGATCGAGATGGTAATGTCCTATGAATTTCAGACGAAGGAAATGGGGTATGTAGAAACCAACCAACTTTCATTGTGCTGTTATGTTCTTTCAAGCATTTTGGAAGAAACATGAGATGGTAATCATGGCACCAAACAACATCACCCTCCTCATAGTGCTTGTTAACCACATCAGCAAACATTTGATTTGCCTTCTTATATGCAGCAAACTGCGACTGGAAACTTCTGGTTGTAGCAAGTCTATCTTCTTGTGGAAGTCCAAGATAATGGAAAAGAGGCCACAGTATGTTGTTGCAATAGCCATTGTAATATTGATGAACAATCTCCTCATCAAGAAATACTGGAATACACCTCTGTGAGGAAGGGAACAAGCAAAAGCAGGATAAAGCTATCACACATTTATCAAAATAAAACTACATGAATAATCAACCAAAGGAACAAGACTAGCGTGAACAATTCCAATGGCATAAGGTCAAAGTTTGCCTTTTCAACTAGAGCTTTAGTAAGTGCTTTTTGTCCAATTTCATCTGGCACATTCACACCAGCCCAACCAATCCATCTTGCCTCAAACTCCTTCACGCCTGTGGTAAAAGTCATTCAGTAGAGATCAATACCAGATCAAAAATTAAACAGGCAAAAGAATATGAAGATGGGAAAACTACTCTTGAGACAAGTGATACTAAAAATTATCAAGTCAACAGAGGTAAAAGAAAAACCAGTGGTAAATGATTGGAGATGTCAAATTGAAAAATGCGTACCCAGAAGAGCACTGACTAGACCCCCAGCACTTATCTCCAAAGACCATGAATCTTCACCTCTCCTGACAGCAGAGACAGGTAGCCTGTTAGCAACCACCAATAGTCGTTGTCTTATAGGCCTTACATCTTGCTTTTCACACCCCTCATTATTTATCGTTGGAACTGCATCCCCTTCAGGGAAGTATTCAGCACTGGAAATTCTTGAGTTATCATCTTCATTCAAGTAGACATCAGGATCAAATGGCTGAGTCCCCTTATTATTTTCAGTTGTCTCATTTGAGTGAGAAGCCTTGCTGTTTTTCCTTATCTCCCTATCTCTCAGTAGTCTTTCAACTCGACTACCTGAAGAGTAATAGGTTGGACTGTTGTCGTACTTGTTCCCTGGCATACGATCTCTATGTAATTGAACCTTGTTTAACAAATTTTTAAACACCAATGCTTCTCAAGACAACTGCGTCTCCTGCATTTAGTTTTTTTAAAAATAAGCCACCAATTAGTAAGCCAAACCACAAGCTCCGAATTGACCACATAACGTCTAAAACGGTAAAACCAACAAAAAGACAAAAAAATAAATAAATAAATAAACAAATGAAAATCACATAAGCCACAGAATTAGACGAAGAGAGACAATGGGGTGTACCAATCTATCCAGTTTAAGTTAGCCCATTATACAGTAAAAGTAAGAAGAGGAAAGAGAGCAACAAACAATAGAAATAATAGAAGAGGAGATAAGAGAGTAAATGGTATATACAGCGAGTGCCCACTTCAAGCAAATGTATCACATCACTCAGATGAAACAACAAACACATTGCATGGATGGAAAACATTATTGCAACTCCTGTTGTGGGATTCAGAGAAAGCGTTCTTCCTACATCTTAAGACGCCATATCAACTGCAGAAACATGAGAACAACACAAATAAAGTAGAAAAGGGCCAAAAACCCAATTCCAAAAGCACTCAAAATGCAATAACAAATCCTTAAGATAAGAGCCAGAGCTAAATTTAAGATGAGGGTCTCACCAATATGTAAAGTTTTTGGAGATGAGATTCAACTATAACCCAGCCACTGGGTTGGAAGGAGACAAAAGGAGAGATAGAGGGAAAAGAAAGAGAGAGAGGGAAATCTCCAGAATCTGAATGGCAGAGAATTAACTAAGTGAGAGAAAAAGAAAGCGAGCAACAGAATCCTCGTGTAAGCTTTATAGGGTACAGACAACCTCACAGCCATGCAGGTAATACCGAATATTGTGTCGAAAATAGAAAGGAAATTATTTTAGCGAAAAGGAGATAAAAGAGTAAATACTGCCCAAATCACTCTAAAGCTGTAAAGGATGCTAGAGCAAAACATAAAAAATCTTCTGTAATAGGCTAGGATAATAAAGTTAGGTTAGGTGAGAAAAGATTCTAAGATCCTAGAACGCGGTTCCAAGCGCCAAGGGGAAACTCCTCTGTTTTGGTACTATCTTTATAAAAAGTTGGTTTCCGCTGCTATTATTATTATTCTTTTTTTTTTTTTTTTTTTTTTGCGGCTCGTGAAAATTGAAAGCGTGCCTTTCTGTAGTGCCACTCACTCGTCACTCGGGTTGACTGCCCCTGTACAAGTTGGTACTCTACTATCGAGATGTTCTTTGTCCAGGCAGACCTTTTATCTTGTTCCTTTTCAACATGTACCACATCCTATGGCTGTTTGCAGATCTGTTTGTTAAAGGTTTATTATGGTTTAAATCATAATTTTTTTATTTTATTATAATATTTTTTTCATAAAAAATTTAAAATTATAAATTATAATTTGAACTATAAACTAAACAAACTGTTAGTTTCTTTTAGTGGTAATTATTATTATTATTATTACAATAGAAAAAGAATTATTAAAACAACAATGATAATAGAAAAGAGAGTACTAGTGACAAATCCAAACAAGACCTGTGTCTAAAATAATTAAGACATTAATTTGGATGAACGAAGTACAATCTTTGAATCTTTTAGATAGAATCAACGAAAAGAGAATATCCCTTTTTTGGTATATTTTACTAGTCAATTTGGAGGAAAGAAAAGAAAATGCAGACCATTGGCAAGGTTTTGTTCTCTACAAGACAGAGCCAAAAATAATAATAGAAAATAGTAAGGAAGACCCCAATTTGCACGAATCAATATAATGTTCCTAAAAGGAATACGTTTGCTTATAGAAAAGAAAAGGGACGTTTGAATGTGTTGATACGTCAGTTTTATACACCAATAGGCTAAGACAAAACTCTCATAGTAACATTAACATTGCATCTCTCGCTAAAAAGAAAAACTAAAAATACGTAAAGAAGTTGCAAATAAATAATAAATATGCACACACACACATATAATAAGGGATATTACAGAAAACAAATTCTATTTCAGCACGCAACAAAAATAAGGGTGAAGAATTATAAATCTTTGCTAATGATTGATATAGCTAGGAAGAACACTAAAGAACATTTAATGCAATAATGACTAAACATTATCTAGCTTATTAAAAGCTATAGTAGTGTTCCAGCAAAAAAAAAAAAGAAAAAAAAAAAAAGCAAATCACTAATAGATCTTGGACAACTGATAATTAATATGATAAAACTGTACAAGCATTCATAAATTGAGAATCAACGTGTCCATCTTAAATTTTTTTACAAAAAAATCCACTCGGGGGAAAAAAAAAATTGCCGCATCAAAAGGATTTAAAAAAATGAAGCAACAAAAGGAATTTAAATACATTATTTTGCTTCCTCATTTTTCATCACCCAACCAAAAGCGGCAAAAAAGAAATAAGACACACAGAAAATATGCAATCAGGTCCTACTCGTAAGGTTTCACCGATCGAAAAATTTAAAATTTTATTTATTTCACTAATTTAAATTTAAAAATTAAAATTTATTATAATAAAATAAAAAATTTAAAAAAATAATCACATTTAATTTTATATTATAATAAAAAAATTTAATATAAAATTATATTTTAATTTAAATTAATAAAATAAACGGATATTAATATAACCAACCATTACTTTTTTGCCACATGACCAGCATTTATTTATTATTTTTTAAAGATGGGATTTGACACCTGTGCCTAACATGCGTGGACATATAAGTCACCATCACCCGCTTTTATCATCACTTCCACATAAATTCAAGCAGCAGCCGGTCAAAAGTCAAGATTAAAGGAATCAACTTTACAAATATTTTTTTTATATTTATTACGAAAATAAAATTTAAATAAAGATGACTCTAATCATAATTTTAAAATATTCATGATTTTAGAAACAGAACAGTCACAGATTCTTTTACCACAAGTAGATCAGTAGTACATACTGTCGACACAAAATAACTCATAAAAAATACTGTTGACAAATATGTAACGTTTAAATACTGTGAGAAATATGCAAAAATAAAAATAAAATGTTTTCTCATACAAATTATAAGTTCGTTTGATTCCTAAATTCGAATCATAATTCATGATCACTACAGTATTTTCTATCACAAAAAATACACGTAAATTAAAAATGATTCAAATCACATGATTTGAATCTATAAACCAAACGAACCTTATGTAATTCAAGAAGATCAGCAAAACTATGTAGTTCAAGAAAAACGAAACTGTGAACTTGCAAACTTAAGAGTTATACCTCACGTTTCTGAACTTTTATTATGATTCTTGAGAATCTTGCAAGTGCTTTACACTATAAAAAATGTTCACGAGAATTCACCGCGTCCCTAAATGATGCTACGGAGGAGTGCGAGCCTCAACTTCGAAGGAGCAAGAGAGGGAAGAAATTTTTGTGAGCAGAGAAGGAATCTTGGACTTAGGGATGACAAATAATGTGTAGAATATTATTGAGAGAAGGAAGAATAAGAGAACCAAAATTGGGAAAGAAAATGACGAGTGTGGTGAGAGACTTGTGCCCTCTCTGCTTAAATACTCGTCTGTACAAAGTTATATTTCCATAAAATACCAATTACATTTTAGAGAAAAGGAAACTAACGTCTTTCTTCTATTACCCAAAAAAAAAAAAAAAAAAAAAAGTGAAACCTGGGTTATAAATGCTCCGCACTCTTTTCAGAGTAAATTAAGGGTTGTTTTTTGTCTATAAAATTTTTAAAAAAGACAATTTTAATTTAATTTTATTAAATTCACGTTTTTTTTAATTAATTTTATTAATTTTATTTAATTTATTTAAGTTTTAACTTTAACTCAAATAAAACTCAAATTAATTAAAAAATTATACTTAATTTACACTCTAAAAGAACAACGTCTAAATAACAGTAAACGTACTAGCCTTTGTTCGTAACGTTTTATTATTGAATGTTTCTGAATCTCTAATCAATTGAACTACACTTTCTTTGCTCTTATTTAATTATATATACATAATAAATATATATTATAGTTATCGTTGTTATGATTTAGGTCGTTCTTTGTAAATTCTTGCCAAAAACGTAATTATTAAAATCAACACATAAACAATGCGGAGACACCGACAAAAGGAATAAAA
>JACAGA010000020.1:4837670-4865388 GCA_029231665.1 Morus indica
TTTTGCAATGGCTACATACCCATTTTAAACGAGCTCTTTTTTTTTTTTTTTGGGGAATTTTTCCAATGACTATGGTTGCCTGAATTCCCAATTTAAATCTTCTTCGAATATATCATCACCATTTAAGGAAGGAAATGGAATTTCTTCTTTTGATGGGATTTTCTTTGTGCTTCTGGAATTTTATAGTTTTTGACGAAAACCCTTTTGGATGTTTTCCTAAAACAGACTTTTCTAAGTTCTTTTATGGATCCTTTCATGAGATAATAGCAAATCTTCTCTCGTTCTTTGTAGAAATGCGAGATTTCACCTTATATTTCAATTTGGGAAAATGAAATGTTATTGTTTTGCTTCGAAAAGGTATGCATTTTTCGCATTTAAGCCTTATGATCTTTGTTTCTTACCGAATTTTATGTTTTTGTTTTTGATAGGATCGATCGGACTAATAATAATGGATGTGAAAACAAAGAGAAAAACTGTTACAGAGAATGGGGATACTGGGGAGGACTTGGTTCTTGCGACTTTGATTGGGAATGGCGACGATGTGGGCCCTCTCGTTAGGCATGCATTCGAGATGGGGCGGCCTGAATCACTCCTTCACCAGCTCAAGCATGTTGTTAAGAAGAAGGAAGTTGAGATTGAGGATCTCTGCAAGACTCATTATGAGGAATTCATTCTCGCGGTCGACGAGCTTCGGGGCGTGTTGGTTGATGCTGAGGAGCTGAAAGGTGAGCTTTCGAGTGATAATTTTAGGTTGCAAGAGGTTGGGAGTGCTCTCTTGATCAAACTTGAGGAGCTTCTTGAATCGTATGCAATTAAGAAGAATGTGACCGAAGCTATTAAGATGTCAAAGAATTGTGTCCAAGTGTTGGACCTTTGTGTTAAGTGTAACAATCACATTTCTGATGGCCACTTTTACCCTGTGCTGAAAACGGTGGATCTGATCGAGAAAACTTACTTGCAGAATGTTCCTGTCAAAGCACTTAGAACTATGATGGAACGAAGAATTCCGGTAATCAAGTCTCACATTGAGAAGAAAGTTTGTAGTCAATTCAATGAGTGGCTAGTGCACATAAGGAGTTCCGCGAAGGTCATTGGACAAACAGCAATAGGTCATGCCGCCTCTGCACGTCAGAGGGATGAGGAAATGCTAGAACACCAAAGGAAAGCAGAGGAGCAAAATATTTCCGAATTAGAAGATTTTTCTTATACGTTAGATGTGGAAGAATTGGATGAAGATTCTGTTTTGAAGATTGATCTGACACCTCTTTATCGGGCATATCACATCCACACTTGTCTAGGAATTCCAGAGCAGTTCCGCGATTATTACTACAGAAATCGTATGTTGCAGCTTAACTCGGACCTGCAGATCTCTTCGGCACAGCCTTTTGTTGAATCTTATCAAACATTTTTAGCTCAGATTGCTGGTTTCTTCATAGTGGAGGATCGGGTTTTGAGGACTGCTGGAAGTCTACTTTTAGCTGAGCAGGTTGAAGCAATGTGGGAAACTGCTTTGTCGAAAATGACTTCTGTTTTAGAGGAACAGTTCTCCAATATGGATTCCACAACCCATCTTCTTCTGGTGAAGGATTATGTAACTCTTCTTGGATCTACTCTTAGACAATATGGTTATGAAGTTGGTCCGCTCCTTGAAGCACTAGACCAGAGCCGAGACAAGTACCATAAGCTTCTTCTTGAAGAGTGTCGTGAACAGATTGTTAATGCTCTTGCTCATGATACCTATGAGCAGATGGTTATGAGAAAGGATGCTGACTATGAAAACAATGTCTTGTTATTCAACCTTCAGACCTCAGAAATAATGCCTGCCTTCCCTTATATTGCGTCGTTCTCCTCCATGGTGCCCGATTCTTGTCGCATTGTCAGATCATTCATTAAAGGGTCTGTAGATTACTTGTCTTATGGGATGCATGCTAATTTTTATGATGTTGTGAAAAAGTATCTGGACAAGCTCCTAATTGATGTGTTAAATGAGGTACTGCTGAATACAATTGAAAGCGGTAGCATTGGCATCTCTCAGGCCATGCAGATTGCTGCGAACATATCTGTTCTCGAAAGAGCTTGCGACTTTTTTCTTCGAAATGCGGCTCAGCTATGTGGGATCCCAATACGGTCGATTGAGAGGACTCAAGCTAGTTTAACTGCAAAGGTGGTCCTCAAAACCTCAAGGGATGCAGCTTATCTCGCTCTTCTGAATTTGGTGAATAGCAAGTTGGATGAGTTTTTGGCGCTTATGGAAAATATCAAATGGACTTCAGAGGAGTTATCCGAGCATGCAAATGATTATATGAATGAAGTCATTATTTACTTGGACACTGTTTTGTCCACAGCGCAGCAAATTTTGCCTTTGGATGCACTCTACAAGGTTGGAAGTGGGGCTCTTGAACATATTTCCAACTCGATAATAGCAGCTTTCCTTAGTGATAGTGTCAAGAGGTTTAGTCTCAGTGGTGTTATGGGCATCAACACTGATCTGAAGATGTTAGAATCTTTTGCAGATGAAAGATATCACAGTATGGGCTTGAGTGAGCTGTATAAGGAAGGTAGTTTTAGAGGCTGTTTGATAGAAGTGCGCCAATTAATCAACCTTTTGTCGAGTAGTCAGCCTGAGAACTTCATGAATCCTGTGATAAGGGAGAAAAACTACAATTCTTTGGATTACAAGAAGGTGGCCATTATTTGTGAGAAATTTAAGGATTCCCCTGATGGAATCTTTGGAAGCCTCGCAAACAGGAACGCTAAGCAGAGTGCACGCAAGAAGTCAATTGACATACTGAAGAAAAGATTGAAAGACTTCAACTAAGGCCCAGAAAATCTTTTAGCGTCATAATATTAGGAGTATATTTTTTGCCTTACATTCTTTCAATTTATTTCTTCTCTATGTTTAAAATATATGGGATTCATTAATTTTTCCTGCTGATGTATGTCGTACAATAAATATGCAATATCCTTTATTAGCCTAGTGCACATTTTGAATTTTCCCTTTGTGATCATATTCCTTTTGCTCTCGCATTTTTGAGTTGTCCGCAAAGAAACAAAAAACAAGACACTCCGGGATGCTTGGTGTGATTGTGTAATCTCACACGACTCGTGCGCAACCTTCTCTTTCCTGTCTAATATTCTCTTTTATGAGGAGTTTATAAGTACTCCCCGTTTTCATTTATTCCTGTTGCTAAGCGTTGGTTGACTCTCGCATATATTTTCATTTTATATAATTTCAGCATTTAACAGCCAAATGCCCGGCAATATTTTTGCATTTGATTTCAGGTCAGTGTTCTTGAGACTATGTTGAACAAGCTTCGTTGGTATGAGCATCAGTCCAAGCAGAAAAGACAAGGCCATCATGTTACTCAACTTGCACATCTTCTTCATGTCCTTGTAAACTACAAAAACAGGTATTACCGGTATACCGATTTCACTTGGGATTCGTTTTTGCTACGCGACACCATGCCATGATGAATTTTTTGAATGCCATATTACAATATCTCAAAAGAAAATTTATTGATAATTTTCCTGGCTAATCGATTAATTGTAATTGTACCAGATGCTTCAATTTTATTTTCAGGGAATTACCTTGCTACGTCTTTGTTAAAGTTTTCTAGTTTTTGGTTTTTGCTTTCTTTTGACCTATTACTTTTGGCAAGCATATTAGCTTCTAATGGCTCATCTTTTACCACGAAAAAGCATGTATTCTTCCTAGAGGAATTACGTTTGAACTAGGATTTAGTTCTATGTTCGATTCAAGTCAAACTATATCGATCTTTGGTGTTGAATTATCACATTTTGTTTTTAAAAGATTCATAATTAAATATTACAAATTTATTGGTAGCAAAACATAACAAATTATCCATGTACAAGGCATTTAAGGAAACTAGTATTTTAGATTGGAGTGGTTTTCATTAAACAAGCAACGATGAACTATCCTGCATGTTTGGTTTTAGATTCTCTTTTTTTGTTACTAAAATATTCATCATGAAAATAAAAAATTATCTATGTGCTAGTTTAGCTTGGTATACCTGCACTAAGAAGTAATTTTAAACTTTCTTGCCTCTCTTTTTTTTCGCTTGAATAATTTTAAACTATCTTCCCTGATCGGTAAAGACATCTTATTCGTCGCCAATCATTGGGGGAGTCGTATTTCATATTACATATTTTGATAATTTGATCAGCGGGACAACAAAAAGTAGATTTTGTTTTTTTGACGATTTTAACTCTCATATTTTCGAATGTTACAAGTGGTTAAGGTCACTACTGGTGGCGGTGGCATTGTGGTAAGGACGATTTCATTGATTTAAATTTGTAATTCGAATTGAAATGTGATTTTATGTGAATTTTTTATTGTAGTAAAAAAACTAAATTTGACTGTTTCTGAAAATTTTTTACTGTAATAAAACTCTAATTCTAAATTCAAAAACAAGACTTAAGTCTCCCTCATTCATTATTTTTAGGGTTCGAATTTCCTCTGTCCTCACAAAAAAATATAATACATATATATATATATATATATATATTTTCTGGCCTTTAAAGTAGAAATGCTCATGTGTGGACAGGCGAAATCAGGATTGTGAAAGAGCAGAGAATAGGTTTAAGTTCTCGACTATTACACCCGGTAGGACTCAGTTGATTTTATTATAGGTTCTTGGTGGAGGCGTGAGGACTAGCGATCCTATTTTTTCAGCTCTAAATGTCTTTGTTATTATTATTCCGAAAGATTAAAGTCCACAACTTGATTGATTTTTGCAACAAAAACCTTTTATTTTAGGTTATAGCAAATATAACCCCAAAGAATCCATTGATACAAATTTTGAGAAGAGAATGAAATGCAGCTGAAAACGCAAAAGGTTTGTTGTGTGTTTACTCCAAAATTAAGCCAAGAGTTTCTATTTACTTAAAAAATAGGCTAAACTTTTTTATTCGCTTCGGAATTACGACAAAAAAGCAGCGGCACAGAAGAAAAAATTAAATCAAAGAAACCCTATACAGAGTGAAGGGGAAATATATTAGCCTCAAACAAGACTGGCATATTCACATGTGGTCTTGAAACTATATTATATACACTTTCTAAGGCAAAATATATGTAGCCTGTATATATGGTTAACAATCAGAACTCCACACCTTTATTTATCTGAACAGAGAAGGAAGGCCGACCAACACTAGAAAGAGGACTATCCACTCTCAAAACTATCCCTGAATCTCCCACGTTTCCATTCCACTTGGACCTGCCAATCTGAATAACCAGAAGAAAGATAAATAAACAGATAAATTAATAGGTTCTATCAAAATCAAAAACTAAATAAATATAAAGGAGAAATGTAAGAGAATTTGAGTTGGAATACAAATAAGCCCCAAGACAGGAAGGTACAAGTTAACTCAAAACATCTTCCGGGAATATCAAGCTTTCAAACTTGAGAATTAGATGGAACAGAAGCTGCAAAAGCGCCAATAGCAAGTTGATGTGCTGTGGGATGGAAATGACTTACAGAAATAGATGCATATGTTGACGGATGTGTCGCTAGTGAGTATCCGCATATTAGATTAAGGTTCTCTTTCACAGAATGTATGAGTTCTGCCCGCAATCCAGGGTTACTTCCACCAAATGTTGGGTTTAGACTGACCATGACATGAGGAATATGTAAAAACCAAGTACCAGAAACTTTGAATAGTAACATGAACAAAATGAATGCACTCATAAACTAATTAAGATAGGTGGAATGCCCAAATAATCATAGTGTTGTACTAACTAATTAAAAAATAAATAAAACTTATTATGTGTTTTATAATAAACTAAGTTTATGCTTCAATTATCGTGGCGTACTTACAAATTTCCTTTAATTATGTGACTCGATTAGGCAAAATGCATTGGTTCTTGAATACATTATCAGACTAAAGACAGAGCCAAACATTGATAAATAAATGAGCTCTTAGCCTCTCAAAGCTCCAAATGTGCAGGACATGGGTGCGATAGTGAAAGCATGGAAGTAACCTGAACTGGACAGTAGGCCTCATCATGAGACCAGATCTTTGCCAAGCCAGGGCTTGCGCAAGACCCAACGTAAAAGACTTGTCCGGCCATTGTATCATTGGTGTAAAGCGTGTTCCCCATTTGTTCTACAAAAGTATTTTAAGCAGAAATTCCTTAGTTCCCACTCACAAGAGAACAATATAAAATATTTTAACATTCTGATAAGATGATGAATATAATCATACATAACACACACACACACACACATGTGTGTGTGTGTGTGTCCGTTATTTTTAAAGTTTTTTAGGAAGTGGTTGCAGTTTGCAAACCTTGCAAGAGAAGCTGAATCTCATTTCTCCCGGATATTGACCTTGAGCTTGTAGAAGGCCTCCACAAAGAGGTAGGAAAGCACTTGTACTTAGCCCCTCACCAGAGACATAAGTGAATTGCCCATTTGGAAATTGCAAATCAACGAATGACTGAACAAAAAAAAAAAAAACAGAGAGCCAAGGAGAAGAAAGAAAAATTAGAATAATCAAATAATAATAATAATAATAATAAAGAAAAAAAGTTAGAGAACGAAAATTCAATTATATGCTATGGTTCAACATGCCCAGATACAGTGACGAAATCAATTTCTAATGAATTGTTAAAAGGAAATTCAATAAATTAATTAATTTGGCAATTTATCATGCACAAGTACGTTTATGTGAAGGCAACACAAGTCTCCATATATGCATGACCGTTGTCAAGTGTATTCATTTCTGCATTGGAGATGGAGCGTCAAATTTTTATGAAATAGAAGTAATAAGCTATTTTACTTTTAGTGAGACAAAATTGAAATTAACTTACACAAGCTAAGGGATTGAGACAGAGCATTGACATTAGGAGCCACCTTCTGTGTTTTGACCACACGGCTGGACAAAGAGAGTGCAAGCCATTCTATAATACAAAAGAAACAAGTAAGAACCTGGAAGAAGAGAATGGCAAATTCCTTGAAATAATATATATGCTACAAAAGTAAATAACAAGTTGTAATCCCAAAATGGGCTGCAAAACGCAAAAGCTATGCTCATGATAAAACAAGAGGAAAGAAGAGTGCAGACCTTCCTATCGTAGCCGTACCAAAGTAAGTGTTGCTTTGATAAATGCACAGGTAAAAGAAGAGTTGCATCACGAACAAAAAGTACTGGCCCAAGCTGGACAAGGAAGAGAGATGAATTGCCGTTCCTAGGAGTGGAACTATTGTGGGATGCTTCAAGTCTCCATAGGTCTCCCCTTGCAACCAAAGAACTTTCCACATCACGTGTTCTACTATCGTAAGTTGACGTAATATTGATGATCCCCTATATCCAATTGGAAACAATAATTAAAAAATAAACAATTTGATAAACCATGGTAACCAAAAAAATAATCCTACATCCCATGTTCTTCTATAATTTTTGTACATGAAGTTTGTTATTTACAAGCAAAACACTTGCAACCGACCCCATCTAAAAGGACACAAAAAGTATACTGCCAATAATTGCAGATGGGTAAAACTATGGTCAATCAGTAAGCAAAAGAGAACTCTTACACCCCAACAACAATCAACATAAAAAAAATACCTAAATAACAAAAGAAATTCTACATTCCATGGTCTTCAAATAATTTATGTAAGCTTTGTTATTGTCGACATCCAATAGACACATAAAAAGCAAATAACCTGCATCAAAAAGTCACTAAAAGTAAGTTACTACCAATCAACATAATAAATTCCCAATAACAGAACCAGCCCCCCCGTTCTAACCCCACCCCACCCGCCCAACCCAACCCAATTAACGACCCAAAAAAAAGGAATTATTATTATTACGCCCGCATTGGATTCCTATTTTTGTGCAGCTACCCTGCACCTTAGTAGTTGTGAACTTGTAATTAACAAGGAATACCATCCGAACTTGTGATCTATGATGACCATATTGCTTTTGTTACCCAATTAAATCAACACTTAGGATTCAAACACTTCCTTACACGGAAGCGCTTAAGGGTAATTGCAAATGACTCAAGGTGAAATTTGTGCATCCAAATTAAACAAGAGTGTAAAACTAGAATCATCAATAACTTTACACGTGCCTTATCTAGTTTGCATACATTTAAGATTTAACAACCTTGCTAGAGTTCTCCACTAAAATGAAACAAATCTTTTCATCAAAACAAACAAGAAGACTAGAAAGAAACTTTAAACATTAGGCTTAGCAAAATACTTGATGCAAGCAAGACATTTCCCCAGAACATATAATATAAGTGGCGAAGTTTCACCTTCACATCCACCAATCGATCCAACAATCTCACTAAAAATTCTCCTTTCTCAATCTTATAATAATTTGGTCAATAATAACTAAGAACTACAATTGAACTTACTAATGAATCCAATATACCTGGGGTCTACCAAGATGGCCAGCGTTCCTTAGATTAAGGCCAGCAACTTCTTCATCCCCCACTCCATCACCACCACCATTGTCATTCTCAACAAACCCGAAATCCCTCAGCCGATCCGTCAACGGTCCCAATTCCTCCCTAACACTCATACCCACATCACCCCCAAACCGATTCTTCTCGACGTCCATTCGCACCACCGCCATCTCATTCTCGTCTTGGCGGAACGGCACGGGCAGCCTCCTGAAGAACTGCTGAACCATCCCATTCAAGCAGGCGCCGAAATCAGCCCCGGCTTGCCCAATCCTATTCCCGATGTCGAGAATCGCGGAAACCCCGTTGATTCCCGAGCTGTTGTCGACGACGAGCCCGAAGTCCCTGTTGCCGAAGCTCTGCGGCGGGAATTCCAGGTCGAAGAGCTTGGAATTATGGTGGTTCGGCCATTGAAAAGGAGGGTTTATGTGGGACTGAATCAACCCAGTGAAGCCCTGCGCCAGCCGGTCCGCTAGGTCCTGACCGTGCCGTTGTACCTCCTCCCAAGCCTCGAACGATCTCTCTACCGACATCATACCAGACAAAAACCAAATAAAGATTCTTCCTTTTTCTCGGATCTTTCAGAGAATCTTCATACTCCAGTATAAATTTTCCTTTCCCTTCTCCTTTTTCTCGAGGTTCAAGCTTCACGGAAGAAAAAAGAACTGCGAAGTAATAGGTTTTGATCTGATTAAAGCATCCAAAGAGGGAAAAGGGCGCTTAACTTACAGTTTTGAAGCTTCACAGAGAAGAGAAGTGGTAAGGAAAGATTTGTTTGGAAGCTCGGAAAATTTCTTAGCTGGGGTAATAATATTCCAAGTGAGGATTGTGAAAATTTCTAGTACTTTCTGAGATAAAAATTCGATTTTTTTTTTTTTTTTTTTGTGGTTTTGATTTGTTTTCCAAGAAAAAAATCTAGAGATGAAATTTGCGGAAACGGGAAAATGAACAAAAATACATGAAATTAGGGTTTCGAATTTTGGAGGAGAGAGAAAGCAGAAGAAGTTAAGAGAGAGAGAGAGCGCGCGCGTGGAGCGCACGCGGATTCTGATTGGTTATGGGTAGGAGGATAGAGAAATTAATTGCGGGGAGAATATTTAAGCATCACCGCTCGAGGACGGGAATGCCGTCACTGACCAATCACGTGCGGATTTTCTACTCTGCTGCTCTTAATAATTGTCATCCGGTCCCCATAATTTTCCAATTAATGAAGAAAGACACTTTTTTTTCTTTTGTTTTTTTTTTTTTTTTTGCGGGGAAGAAGAGACATTTGTTTAACAAAATAAAACAAAACAAAAAAGACCAAAAGAACTAATTAACAAACAAACAAAAAACCAAAAGAATTATAAGAATATATTTCCATTTTTTATTCCTATGAATGATCTATTTGTGGAGGATTTATGAAAATTCCCATTATATAAATGTAAAGTTTATTTTTAAAGGTTAATTCTACTATTTTTAATTTATTAAAATTTAACAACTCAAATCCCGAATATTTTATTTTGACAAATGTGACAATAAATTTGAAAATCTATTACAATTGAGATCCAATACTGGAAAAACTTCAACTAATGAAAGGATGCCCCAATATTTCTTATATAAGAGCACCTTAAAAGGTTTGAGAAATGTATCTCGTTTATAATGATTTTGTGGAGACCTATTATTTATGTCATTTAAATATTTTATTTTCATTTTATTAATTAAATAAAAATTATTTTTGTTTAAATATAGTAGCATAAATAATATATATATATAATATATATATATACACACACACACACACACCCATTGGAGTTGTATTTCTAGTTTTTTTCCTTAAAGTTCTAGTTAGTTACCAAGTTGGACTTTGATGTGAACTTTTCTAATGTTGATTTTTTGAACTTCATTAATTGACATGCTTTACCAATTAATTTATATTGTAAATGATTATAAATTTAGAATTTGAATGCTAGAAGTAAAAATTCAAAGTCCAATTTGTAAATAATGAAACATCATGGTGCTCGCTGAAATTTTGTTATTTTATCCTTCCTTTTTTTTTTTGGGTGCTTGCTGCCACTTATTGTACTTGTATTTTTTTTTTTTTTGTGTGAAAATATTCTCATTTATTATAACTAATAGAATTGTTACTCCAATATTGTGAAAATATTTTTTCAAAAAAAAAAAAAAAGGCTTTGTACCTTATGTTATGATACATGAAATAGTATTATGACATTTAAACAAATTCATTATGGAACCCTAAAATTATTTTTCGGGACATGGAATGATTTTTTTTTTTTATCCTTTTATCTTGTTTATTTAACATGTCTAAAAATTTTAACAAAACAAAAATATAAGTTAATATTACCCTTGTGTCCAAATATTAATAAACGATTTTTCTTAAAAACAATTATCAATGAATGATATTTAAGGTGTATTTTCTTTTTAAGTAAAAAAGGAAAAAGATATTAAGATGATTTTACATTAAAAAAAAATGTTATAAGGTATCAAAATAATATTATAAAAATATGATGGCATCATTCGAATATTATTAAAAACGTTTTTATTAAAGTGAATCTAAAAAAAAAAAAAAAATCACACACACATATGGGCTATTTGCACATTTAAAAACTAAATTTGTAGTGGTTTAGCAATTTGTCTCTCAAATTTCTACTTTTATAAATTTTTTTCTCAAATTGTAAAACAGTTACAATGTACCTCATTTTGATAATGATTATGCTAAATTAATGACAAAAAAGTTCATTCGATAAAAGAACTTTAATATCTCAATTCAAACTGTAACACAAATATGTCAATTCTCTAACTCTTAATCCCTTAAATCTAATTAAAAAAATATGAGAAATTGATAAAATGAGGCATAATTGGTAAATTGCAAACATTAAACTTAGGGTGAAAGTTACTAAGGCCTCATTCACTTCGCAGATTCGAGTTTTCGATTCGAGTTGAGATGTGACATTTTCTGAGAGCTTTTTACTGTAGCAGAAAATTTTAATGTGACATTTTTTTAGAATTTTTTACTGTAAAAACCTAAAATTAAAAACTCGAATAAGTGAAGTGAACGAGGCATAAACCTACAAGTTTAGGGTTACATGTGAAAAATAGGTAGAAAAGTGATTGGTTTTTTTTTTCCAATTCATCAAATAAATAAACAAACAAATAAGCTATCTGCATATTTGTTTTGGAGAAAGACCTAGTCATCGTGAGTGTGTTGATGGACGTAGAAACGGCAGAGAAAGGAAGGCGTCAAATGTCAATGGTGATGGAGTCATCAAGAAATTATTTATTTTACCGATTTAAATTTTTAATTTTAATTTTATTACAGTTAAAAATTCTCATAAAAAATTTCATCTAATTTATTTTATTACAATAAAAAATTATCACATAAAATTATATTTTAACTCAAATTAAAATTTTAAATCAACGAACTAACCAAACTAAAACTCTACCCCATGCGAAGACTTCAGCGCTCTTTCTTTCCCTGCCCGGTATCCACATACTTGGAAAAATACTCAAACCTTCCTTTTATGCTTTTCGTTGAAGAGAAAGTTTGTAGGACATTTTAGCCAATCGATATATAAAATAATGAGAACTTATTTTTTCTGTTATATGTTTTTGGTTTTTTTTCTTTTTTTCAATAGTTAACATTTTTTAGAAGCATGAATGAGGCGCTGTATAATATATTTACATTTATAGAACTAAAAATAATACCTTGATGGGTTTATGATAAAATTTTGCTTAAAAAAAACAATAGGAGAAAAATGACTTAGATAAAGGTGCCCTTTTTTTTTTTCTGGTGAATGATGATTGAAAGCTCTTTCTTTTGTTGCATAAGAATAAGAATTTGTTAGCATTTTTTGCAACATAAGAATCGTTCACTTTATAGATTTAAATTTTTAATTTAAATTAAGATGTGTCATTTTTTAAGAGTTTTTTACTGTAATAAAAAAATTAAATGTGATATTTTTTTAGAGTTAATTACTGTAAAAATTTAAAACGGAAAACTCAAAGCGGTGAAATGAATAAACTGAAAACTCAAATCGGTGAAATGAATAAGGCTATAAACTATTAAACTAGATGAAGTAGAAGAGATAAGTGCTTTTTGCAGTTAATGTCGTCGTTAACCAACCAAAACGAGATTTTAATGTGCATATGAGTCGGTCCTAGAAGTTTGTTCTGGTGATGGTATTACTTTGATCCTTTCCAAACGGGAGAATCAAACACATGATTGTGAGGATTTGTGCATTTTGAAAACAAAAGGAACAAATACCAGAATAAGAAACTTTTAAGGAATGTATGGGAATTTGACAGAAGCACTATCAAACATTTGATCAAGTTTGAGAAAACCACAATTAGCTTTCTGTAGGTGGTTCGTACCTATATCAATCATTTACCTATTATATGTGTTTAAGAATGTTTAAGAATTTCTGGGCAAATGTATTGAATTTCAGGTAAATAAGCACCAAAACATTAGTAGCCCGTAATTTGAGTTTCTGGTGTTTGATTAATGGAAAAAAGAGGTTTTCTAGATAGGATGCTCGTAAGTCTTTTCCAGGCTGGGGAGCTGCGGCAACTCACAAATAAATTTGTCTCTAAAGTCATTTTCCTTGTGAAGATGTTTGAACCTCTTTAGATTTCACACCGATCATTACAAAACGGAAGTTTCTCCTCCTAGGTAAACTGGTCATATAGTATGTCATTTGAGGCGCGGATGATTAAGTTTTCGGAGAAAACAAAGAGCTCACTATGTGGGATGTCATTTCTGAGATGGTAGTTGTAGCTCAAGGGAAAGTGTGTGCCATTGCTTCTCTTGATGTCAATAGATCTATGTTTCCTTAGGTATCAAGTCATGTTCTAGAGCAAGCTTGGAAAGAGATGGCTCAAACTTTTACAGAGGCAAATTTTGGTAATATTCAGGAGATTCTTGAAGCAGAGCCATCAAAGTGGTTGGCTGACTGTGCTGCTTCATCTTGCATGCTTTGTAACGCCCGCTTTCATCCTATCATGTGCTCTAGGCGCCACTGCCGCTTTTGTGGAGGAATTTTCTGTAACGCGTGCTCTAAGGGGAGGAGGTTGTTGTTAGAAATCAATAATTCGGTGAAAATCATCACTCAAAAATCAAGAATATTCATGTTAGATCTTAAGAATTAATAAATCTGTAAGCAGAAGCGTATTTAAATCTATATTGACTGATTTTTTTTAGAGTCATGCAGTTTATTTTTCAGATCAACACGTTAAAGAACCCTTTAACTTTCTCTCTGTACTCTTTCTGATGATGGAATGTCAAAAAAATAGGATGTAACTTGCGATTTGTAAACCATAACTACTATATATAAATAAATTTCTTGTAATCTTTTGTTATTTATATTTTAGTTCATCATAAAAACAGAAATTACCCTTTAAGTCTCTACACATTAAAGGCTCACACCTTATTAGATATATTAAAACTCAAAATACTTAAATTTTAATAGATCACTTTTAATTGAACTTAATCTTATATGACAGCTTACAACATATAATTATTCACATATAAGCTCAACGTTGGATTAAGGATCCAACAGTTGTTGTCAACAAAGTTCCGTACTGCAAATCCACAAGGAGTGTGTGATGTGTGTTGTGTGCGTCTTGAGCCCGCCCAATCTTCCTTGATAGATCAAGTGAGTCGTGCTGCTCAGTTGCCAACCCATGATTTGACTGATTTAAGCACTATTCGATCATGGATTAATTTTCCATGGGGCCAGTCCACGGAAGCTGATATTTATATGGCCACAAACACTATCCAGGGTTATAACAAGGTAACCCATCACACCTCTTCTCTTCTCACGACTTAACTAGATTAACAAGTTAAGCCTTTTTAAGATGTGAATCTTCTATAACCTAATTTCTATTTTAAAGTTAATCATATATCCTTGATAAATGAGGGGCATTTGGTATAGACTTTTAGAAGGCAGTCTTTCTGCTTCAGAATTTCCTTTTCCTTTTATTTCTTCTCTCTTTCTTTCTTTTTCTTAACACACAAAAATTGATCAGGTTGGAACTCTGAAACATGAAAAATCCATACCAGATGCTATTTTGAAAGAAGCAAAAGGCCTTGCTATTCTTACCGTTGCTAAGGTTGGTGTAATGGTGACCTATAAAGTTGGAACAGGGCTAGTAGTTGCTCGTAGGCAAGATGGATCTTGGTCTCCACCATCAGCCATTTCTTCCTTTGGAATTGGATGGGGAGCTCAGGTTAGCTAACTGTACCTTTAGAGAGATATGAGAGCACTGTAATTGAGCTTTGAATATTTTATCGATGTTTTGTGGCCATTTTTCATTAAAAAGCTTATTGCTTGTTCGGGGATGATTCTACATTACGTGAACATTCTAAGAAATAAGTGAAGAAAAATGCTTGTTGACTGAGCAAGACAAAAACAGTAGAATATGCATATTAAGTGTGCTAGTGAAATGCACAACTAATATGAACATCAGTTTTCCATATTGATAAGTGTATGTATTCTTTTGAAAGCAATGAACGGCCGTCATACAAGATATTAACAGGTTTAAATGGATTCGTTTAAAAGGCTGAGATACTGAAAATGCTGCTCGTTTTAAATAGGCTTAACACGCGAGATTGATCTTCAGCTAATGGTACTTTTGATAGATATGCATTTTGTTTTCTGACATGTTAAAATATGAAAAAGGTAATAACGATGAGTAGCAACTGTTTTTGCAAACTAAGGGCTGTTAAGTGTTGTTGTCAGAAGCTATAATGGACTTCAGTGTATTATGCTTCTTCTAGATTTAAGGAAAAAGTCTAGGTTAGCAACAAACGTTAATTTTATACAGAGACAGCAAATTGCATAATGGCTACACTGAATGCATGATCTGTTCACATCTTTTTACTAGAAAGGCCTTAGTAGGAATTGCTTTAATGCATGTTTTGCCTTTAGATTCCAGTTCAGAAGGTTAAAACTCTTTTGTCATGTCCATCAGGCTGGAGGAGAATTTACAGATTTCATCATTGTGTTGAGGACTGAAAGTTCTGTCAAGAACATTTAGCGGGAACTTGCATTTCTCAGTTGGAGCAGGTCTAGGTGCAGCTGCAGGCATTGTTGGGCGGGTTGCCGAAGCTGATGTACATGCTGGAGTTGGTGGCTGTGCTGCTTGCTATAACTATAGTTGCTCTAAAGGTAAGGTCTTTCCCTCTTCCTTTTAGAGTCCAAACACAAGTGCAAGTTTTGCTGGGAGCGGCTTTGTGAGAGTGTAATAGTTCATTTACTTTTAAACTAATCCATTTAAACTTGTGACTTCATTTACTTTTAAACGAATCCATTTAAACTTGGATTGGATTGGATTGGAACGGTCGGTTTGATCAGTTGATTGGATTGTTGGCTTATGACTTAATTTACTTTCCTACAATCATACAAATTTGGAGAATATTGATCTTCTATTTGGCTGTCTGAAACAAAAAGCTACTTCGTTCCATGTAACAAAAAGACCTCATGGGCCTAAACCCCATTGCAATAAGACATATATTGATTAGTGAGAAACAAAAACTTTTTTTTGTAAAAGACCCAGGACCCATGTCTCATAAATTGGTAGCTGACTCTCTAACTTCGTTTCCATGTTTATCTCGTTTTTCGACCGAGTTTTTATGACTCAGGCTCAGCTGAACCTTTTATATGACTGGTTGGGAGGCCTAGTGAATGCATTGCCTTCATTTTTACTTGCAAATCTTTCCGATTAAATTTGATCAACTTTGCAGGTGCTTTTATTGGGTTCTCACTTGAAGGGAGTATATCATAACCCGGACAGAAGAAAACTCAAGATTTTATGGTAATCCTTCCATTCATGCTTCGGATGTTCTTCTCGGGCCGTTGCCTAGGCCTCCTGCTGCTGCTATTCTTTATCATTCTCTGTCAAATCCGTTTGCCAAGCTTGAGAGCTGATGGTAATTGCTTTTCTTTTTGTCTTTTTAACTCAATAAGTTTCCTTCTCATAATATGGCAGGGAGGTGGATCTATGCGTACATTCTTCCTAATATTCATTTATTCTCTATATTTTCATTCCTTGCATAAGGTGTTTAACATGAAAATTCGTATCATGATTTGAAGTATAGTACATGATTTATTATAATATTTTTTTCATAAAAAATACAATAAATTAAAAATAATTCTTAATCATAATTTTAAATTCATAAACTAAACGTAAATGCTGTTTGTTCAAGCACATAAAACTTTTGGTCTAACTTCGGTACATAAAATGTACAGCACATTGTTGATTGTTTTGGTACGTATTCAATTCGTTGCTCAATAATCAGAGTTTTTTTTATCTCTCTTTCCGTTTTTTATATTTGTGCAGATTAAATTTTTGCACGTTGGGTATCACGTTTGTTATTTGAGTAGACTCAGGCCCGTTTATTTCGCTGATTCAAATTTATAAGGGAAATAGTAGAAAATAGGCCAATATGAAAAGCTTAAGAAAGGAAATAGGCCAATTTTTAGTTATAAAAATTAATAGGCCATAACTTGTCAAGTTATGATTCATAACCGGATAAGTTATGGACAAACTTGTCAAGTTATGGTTCATAACCGGACAAGTTATGCACAATTATGAATAATAACTTGTCAAGTTATGGTTCATAACCAGACAAGTTATAGACGAAAATAATAATTTGGCCTATTTATTAACTTATATAAACTATTGGCCTATTTATTTTAATTCATCTCAAATTTTGGCCTATTTTCCTCTTTCTCCCAATTTATAATTCGAGTTGAGATGTGATTTTATGTGAGAACTTTTTATTGTAATAAAAAAGTTAAATGTGACTATTTTTGATAATTTTATACTGTGATAAAACTTAAATTTTAAATTCGAATCGATAAAATAAATGAGACCTAAAATATTCTCAAAAGAGTCATTCTAGTGCCCGGACTTAACCATCGGATGTTGAGATCTGTTGATGTATTGCCACGTGGATTAAAACTGATTATTGGTGATGGGTTACCTGCTACGCTAGTTGTTATTCCACTTCCCACCCTAGAGGCCATCTCCAACCCATCGCTTTATTTCAGAGTTGTTCTATCTTCAAGAAGTTCATCTTCAATTCATTTACTTTAAACTTTACTTTAAAATAAATATTTATGGCATATACCTTTTATATGCATTTTTCTTATTCTATTTCTTTCTTACTATAATAATTATTATAATAATAGATTAATCAATTATGTACATATATAGCATATTTATATAACTATATTAGAACATCATATTGTATAATAATACAATGATATAATGTTTAGTGTAACTATTGCATTATATAAATTAATACATATGATAAATTAATACAATTTATGTCATATTATTGAATAAAACTCATTTTTACGTATTGTATTGTATTATTTTGTAGTTGATCAATAATTTATGTTGGGATTGAGCAAGACTAGAAGTCAGGGTCGGACTAACATAAGGTCATGTCGGAACTTATAATTGATAAAAATTTATGGGGCACAATGTAAATTTTTTATTTTTCAAAAATTATTTTTGACTAAAAAGTTTTTGTAAAATTACATTTTGGCCCAAGACTTTGTAAAATTACACTTTGACCTCCAAAAATTTATAAAATTTCATTTTGACCTCAAAACTTTAGAAAAAATATATTTTGACTCCAAAAACTTTTAAACTTTATATTCCCCAAAATTATTTAATAAAATTTTACATTTACCATTTATACAATACATCAAAACACCAAACACTGTATTGTATTATGATAATACAACACAATACAATATACTTTATACAATACAATACAAACTATCAAACATAATCATACAGTACATATTAATATAATAAATAACATATTATTTAACCAACTTGTAAGAAATAATAAATTAATAATATTAATTAAACACGGACGTGAGTTTATTCGAGTGAACAATAAAGATTATGCAAAAAAGATCTCAACAACAACAACACCAAGGCCATCTCCTACGCGAATATTTTTGGCCAATATTTTGATGTGTTGCAGGAACTGGTCTACTATATTACTAAATTATTGATGCTTTTATATTATATTTCGTCATTGTGTTAGTGTTATATTACTCAAACTCCAATTATTAATTGTGTTACAGTATTTTTTTCTCATAAAAAATTTAAATTTCATACGTCAAAATCATAAATTATAGTTTGAGTATACCTTCTAAACGGGTTTGTTACGTTTTTTTTAATTTATTTTAATATTAATGTAATTTTATTCTAATTATTGTAATATTTTGAATTTTTAGAATTGTCATCTAATTTTTATATTACATATTAATTTAGTTTATTTTCACAATATTCAAATTAAACTAAAAATCATTTTAAAAATTTTAAAAATAGGGTACCAAAAGGATTTTTATTTCCTGGTAGTAAAAATGGAATAATTTTGATCATGTTTTTGAACTTGGGGTAAAAATTAGGACATAAAAAATGCAAATGGGCTCCTATTCTAATTAACAAAAGCAAAAAAGGCGCAAATGAGAAAGCAGGCACCACATTTGGCGCATCATTGCCACGCGCCTGGTTGGAGTTCATTTGTTGCTCCATTTTGGAAATTTGGAGTTCGGTTGGAGATGGCATCTCGGGGATAAAAATTCTTCAAAATGACTTTAAGGGAAACACTTTTTCTTTTATTTTGTTGATTCTAGTTTAAAATTTAATTTTGATACAGTAAAAAAATTTTATAAACAGTTATATCTAATTTTTTTATTATAGTAAAAAAATTCTCACATAATATTACATCTCAACCCAAATTAAAAATTCAGATGAGCGAACTAAACAGGCTCACGATCTTTTAAAAACTTTTATTTGCAAAATAACTGCAAGCGCTCATTTTACTTAATGTCATTTTGCTAATTTAACTTTTTAATATTATTATTTTATTAATTGTACAAAGACTAAATCTTAAAATGTTATGATTCAAAGAGTTCAATCATAACAATCCGACGGCTTGAGGCTCTAGAGCCCAGAAATTAGACTTGAGGAATTGGAATGGACTAGGCCGAAGACAATGGATTCGGTATGAATGACCAATACCAGTAAATAAAATAAAATGGAAGGTCATTATTCATTATACATAAAGTTAAAATGACAAAAAAAAAAACTTATTGTATCATTCTTTTATCGTATCAAATTAATTTATGATTGCTATTGATATAGTTCTAGTCTCTCTCACTTTTAATTTAGGATGAGAAAGAATTTATCATTAGTATGTCATCTCACGTAGTATATTATTTTCAGTCACACGTCTCTGACAAGAATGACTCTAAGCACGGTAAGACCTTATATTTCGAATTTTCATTTCTTTTTCCAAACCGCCCCGGCGGGGTTACTCTTAACGCCTTGGCAATAGCTTCTTAACGTCGCCTTCATGAGGGAGAGAAGTAGCCAAATTTGGATATCATCACACTACAAAATAATAATCTGGCTTTTGCAAATTAGCCGTGCAAGTTTTGTTGCAAGCATTTATCATCCGCACATACTCATTATTGTAAATTATCAATTGTTTTCGTAAACTTCAAAAAGAGTTTTATCGTAACATTTGATGTCGCAATCGTGTCATTGATTACAAACAAAAAGCGCTCTCTCGTTCATATTCATTAACTTGATTTGAATACGGCTATTGCCTTTGGATCCCGATCCTGATCGGCAATATAACTTGGTGTCCTATGAAATTCGAACACGGCGAAATCATTGTAAATACTAAGTGCCAGACAAAATGATATAGAAAAAGACAATCAATCTGATTCGAGTATGATTCTTTTGGTAATGTGGATACTGACATTTTCATTTGCTTTCTGGAGTGGTGGGAATAGGAGCTCTTATGCATAATTACTCTCTTTCTTTTCTCTCTCTTTTACTTTTTGCTTTTAGCCGCTCTAGCCAAAAGAAACCAACAATCAATGGCTCCGGCTCTTTGCTTTGGAATTGCTAGAAGAGCAAGCTGTAGTCAACACAAGAGTCACCTTAATATTGCTCACTTATTAAAATATGTTCATTTCATTAATTTAAGTTTAAAATTTAAATTTTATTACAGTAAAAAGTTCTCATAAATAATTACATCTAACTTTTTTACTATATTAAAAAATTCTCACATAAAATCACATATCAACTCAAATTAGCGAACTAAACGGACCCGTAAATCATTCTCTTCCAAATTACTCCTCGAACTTTTTTTTTTTTTTTTTCAATAAGCAATTACTTCTGGAACTTGTTATCTGATATTTCTATCTTATTATTTTTCCTTCCCAAGAGCATTCAGTAAAACATTATCCGCATCTAATAGTGGAGTCCATGGTTTAATAAAGTTCTCCTTTTGGTTAGATAATTGCACTTCAGGCAATGCCACTGCTTACCATTTTGTAGCTTTACCACCCCACATCCAGTGGTAGGCCTGGTGGTGGGAGGGGGGGTGGGGCAATTGCACCACTCATGCAAGGAGGCCCTTTAATCTTTGCCCCAATCAAATTTTTTTCACACTAGTTTTTTTTTCCCTTGGATTTGCCCCCTCTAAATTTTTCCATAAATGATGTTTATATGAAAATTTAAAACATTTCAATTACCCCAAAATTTAACTATTAAGTATCTCATATTTCAACAAATTACTATTAAAAAAAAAAAGAATGACACTATTATATAAGAATTTGTGAATTGTAGACCTTGAAAAGTGAATTAAAATCAATTAAATAAAATATAAAAATCGTGAAAAATAATTACTACTATACTATTATTAGTGTAAAACTTTGGCTTCACCCACAAAAAAAAAAAAAAAAAAAAAAAAAAAAAAAAAAAAAAAATCGGCCTTGTGTAAATTAGGAAGAAACATCAATTAGCATTGTTTAAGTAATTGGTAGGCAGAAACAAGAAGGTAGGGCAAATGGGTCTAGTGTTCTCATCATGGTAGGACTTTACCAGACAAACTAAAGGGCAAACCTAGAAAAGGGTTTTTTTTAGTCAAAAAAGGATGGTAAAGAGGAATTCAAAGATGCATAACCCTGTAGCCAATCCAAAATCCGGTCCACACTAGCAGAGCCCCTTGTCTCCCAAGTGCTTCTTTTCTTACAAATAGAAGTCAACAACATCACATAGAAGGCACCTTTTGAAAGGGCCAGAAAAAATATTCCCATTTTGTCACTCCCACCACCCGTGAAAATTGGAGAAGAGTTACCACAAGAAGCCAAAGAAGTTGGTCTCCAGCAAAAAGTTATGTCGGATAAGATATGGAATGCAATTTCAGATTTTAAAGTTTCGACCATTGAGTTACACTGTTCTCTCTCTCTCTCTCTCTCTCTCTCTCTCTCTCTCTCTCTCTCTCTTCTTTTCTTTTTTTTCTTTTTTTTTTGCCTACGAAGTTACACTATCTGTTCTATTGGTACTGATTGTCACTTGCAATGGCAAACAAAAATGAAAGGCAATCAATCCATACATGTATGAGAGTCCCTTCCATTAAAATTTAGGTTCAAATAGACAATGACAAAAGGGTTGTAAAACCACCCCACACCTTCAACTAATTATATATATATAAATTAGGAACAAATAAAAATTAAATAGAAAAAAGAGAGGGATAAAAAAAAAAAATGAAAAAAAGGGCCCAACCGTTTGTGCTCACCTTGACATCTTCGTTACTCTCTGCGTTAAACAGCACAAACAAGGAGTGAGTTTATATAACACCAGCTAATCTTTCTACTTGTGCAATTTTTTTACCTGAAATACAACACGATTAAACTAACCAAGTTGCAACTAAATCAATTAATGCAGGTAATCCAATTTTTATACCAGCTCATCTGGTTCTTGAGCTACCAAGAGTGAGCTCCAGATCATCTGATCCAAACTCTTCGTGGATCCTCTCGCCCTCCCAAGGCTTAACCAACCCAGTTGCGTGGCTTCCAAATGCAAATTCATCGGATATCACCTCAGCCATTGGAATATCAGCAGTGTGATCGGAGCCTGCAGCAATGGCAGGAGAGCAAGTCCCGCTTTGCCCAGGAGTCCACATGCGGGATCCACCCCCAGCCATAACCTCATCCTTGAAACCAAATGGGTTTGCAGAAACAAGGCTGAATGTTGGAGAAGTTGGCCCTGTCTGGGGAAGCCGGATACCAGCAAACCATTCTGGATCAACAACTTGACGACCGGGACTTGGTGGAGTAGATGATGGCAGGAAGGAGCAGTGCTGCCCACCCCAGACTGGGCGGGTAGAATTTTCATCCCAATCAGTTTTGATTCTTGGTGTTCGGGCAGTTGGGGAGCTCAATGGGGGTGTAACAGGAGCACTGATGGAACCACTGTGAATATAGAGATGAGGCAGTTTTGAAGAGGAGGCTGATGAAGATGCCGAGGAGAGATTTTTTAGCCATGGGATAAGGGAACTACCATCACCATTTGCGTTAGCAACATAGGAAGATGATGCTGGGCTAGGGAAGGAAGAGGAGCCAGGACTTGGATTATAGGAGGCACAGGGACTTGGGTGGTACGATGAACATGGGCTCGCTGCTGCAGATCCACCCGCCACTTCCATGCATTCAGCAGGCTTGCATCCCTGCATGCATCTAAAGATGATTATTTACGCAATTAAAAATTCAAAGCCTCGTTGATTTTAAGGATAACCCGCACTGTCAAAAAATTTCCACCAAAAACTAAACTAGAAGGTCTTTAAAAGAAATTTGCTAATAATCACACACAGACAGGAGAGCCATGATACCTCTCACATGCTGCAAGCCTGTAACAATGAGAATGGCTATTCAATTCTTTGGGCATGTGAAGATGCTTTGTGGATGATAAATACATAATATTGACAAGTCTTAGTATTGCTTGAAGTTACAAATTCTAAAATTTCATGCCAAATATATTGAAACATTATTTAGAGAACTCTCAACAACAATTACAGACTTACAGTTATATCTTCTTTTTCTTTTTGTGAAAGAATATGTTTACATTTTCTTGAGTACATAAAGTATTTGCAATTTTTGGCAATGTATATGAATATATTTTGCTACTTTTTGCATTTGTAAAGCAAATGAGTATGACTGACAATTGAGTAAAAATCATGCATTTGCCACTTCACCAATTGGATGTATTACGCACGGAACATGACAATATCTCAACATTACTATTCATAAGCAATCCATTTAACTGTGTACATAAAATTCAATCTTTTTGCATTTAAGGACCAGCATTATCCATCAAACTACTATGTTGCTAACTCTGATTATGATTTTCCAGATTCTCTAACTAAAAACTCGACTTGGTTCACAAAAGCATTCTCAGGGGCTTACCAACTGCGACTTCATTTTTCAGGAAGGAAAAATAAAATAAAATAAAATCAGCTAGTGCATTCCAAAAATCAAATTACAAAATTACCAAAATACCCTTTAATTTTTTGTAACAACACAAACAGTAGTTATTGAATGCACAGACTATGATTGGCTCAGAATACACCATGAACAAATTAAATGGACTCAAACTCAACAAGAAAAGAAATCACGGGAACCATGAGAAAAAGATCTCCCAAATGGAAAACTTAGCAGTAACCAAGAAAGGCTCTGCATTGTTGAATAAAAGCAAAAGGCTTTGCACTAACTAAAATCTGTGCCACTGAAAAGGGTAAGCGGAAAAAGAAGAAACAACACCAAACTGACAAAAGTAACCTTCTGAATTCTCGAAATCCCAAAACCCAATTGGCTGTTCTAGGAAGGGTATCTTCGTCTCCTCGAGATCTACGTGGTTACAGGGCTCTGAGACTAGAAAAAGAACCAGCGAGGAGAATCTTGTGTGTTTTCTTTCACGCGTAAAAGCGACTAAAAGAAACGAGAGGCAAAAAAAGAAGAGCAATATTTTATATACCACCTCACTAGATCTAAAGTACCTTGGTGAGAGAAGGTTAAAAAGCAAAAAAGAAGAGAAAGGGAACAAAAAAACAGCAGTAGAATCTGAACCCCATTTGTTGCTATCAGTTAACAAAAGAACAAAAAAAGCCCCCCCAAAAAAAAAAGGAAAAATCCTAGCCCCAGAATTGCAAAGCAACTGCCTCGCGCCACTCATCCCAGCGCATGTTAGCGAAATCCAACAGCGCACGGCTAACTTGCACCGCTGCCGACCGCTGCTGCTAACATGCGGCAATTTCTGGCCTTGAAATTTAGGAGGAAAAAAACCACTAAACATGCATTTGCTGAAAATCATCTGAACAATAATCTGAAAATTATAATTATATATTTTTGCTGAAATAATCTGAAAATCATATGTAGAATGGCAATTCGTAACAAATTAAGCTCATATTGATGATCACCAACATGGAAATTGGAAATCGGCAATCAATTAAGAAAGTTAAGGTTAAAGCACAGGAGAGCTGAGAAGCAGAAATCTTACCTTCCGATAAGTGGTTCCATCGGGTTCGACAGTCCATCCGGCCTCATTGCAGAGGGCTTTGAGGACCTCATTGTTGTCGCAGTGTTTCGGGAGCTTGTAGTTCCCGTACATTCTCAGACCGGCGAAGATCTTCGCCGCTATGGCCCTCCGTCGCCTCTCTCGCTTCTTGTTGTTCTCTCTTTCCTTCCATGTCGGAAGCCGAGTCCCCGACGTCATCCCCTCTTCCTCTCCCCCCCTCTCTCTCCTTCTTTCTCTCTCTCTCTAAAAACCTCACAAATCCCCTGCTGCACGGAGCTGGCGAAACGGCACCGCAGTTTGGCAAATCAGAAGAAGAGAGAACCGGAGCGTAAACAACACCGTTTGGGAGAGAAGAGAGAATTTTCAGGTGTCGTTAGCTCGGAAATTAGATAGTGGATCAGATCTATGCATAATCGGGTCGGGCTTATGTCCTTGGACCGGATCGCGGGGCAATTCGCCTGAAAACCGGCGATGGTGGCCGGAAGTGGTATTGAAATCCCGGCAAAATGATAGAGAGAGGGAAGCGTAAAAACTAAAGAGACGCGACTGGGTAGAAGTAGCAGGGGCATGTGGAGACGACGAGCTTATTGTGTTGGGGATTACTGTTTGCCCACATGCTTTCCTTATTTTACGATTCTGCCACTACTAGACGGAGAGAGATTTTAGGCTTTTTATCCTCTTACAGGTGAATAAACGTGGATTATTATGAGGGCTAAAGTGCACTTTTGTTTTCTTAAATTGTCCTTCATTACTTGCTCTGATCTCCTACGTGATATTTATCGTGTAACCAAAATTTTAGTCAATATTTTCTTTTTATTGTAATAAAAAAATTAAATATGATTATTTTTTATAATTTTTTATTATAATAAAACTTAAATTTTAAACTTGAATTGATAAAATGATCAGAATAAATTAAAAAAAAGCAAGTCGATATTATAAAAGATTTGCGGAGATAATGCACCACTTGAAAATGTTGCATAATAGTTTGTCATTTTTATAAATAGAATTGGAAAATAATAAATGAGTGATAGTTTGATCGTGGACATTAGGAAATAAACTTTCCATCGTGTTAAAATGAAATTATCATACAACGTGGTTACTATTAGTAATATGTTTTATGATTCTTTTGTATTGTATGTGTGTTTGATTTTTTTTTTTTTTTTAAATGACTGTGATAAATATATGTTATTCATTTCTTAAAAAAATAAAAAATAAAAAACAGATTTTACTGTAGCTAAAAGCTACGTGCAACATTGTTTGGGTTAAACTCCCATTTTGAATTTTCGCAAACAAAATTCATGTTGCGTTTGAAGTAAGGATTTATGACTCGTTATAATATTTTTTCTCATAAAAAATACACATAAATTGAGAATAATTCTAAATTATAATTTTAAATTCATAAACTAAACGTCAATCCATTATCAAAAAAAATTATTTCACAACTTACAGTCAAATTTAACAATATGTATTATGTACTACCAATAATTGCGGCTATAACACAACTGATGCACAAAATATAACAAAGAACAATTAAGATCAACATTTTTTAGCAAATAAAAGAAAAAGGATAAACTATAATAGCAATTAGATGATCCATACTAGTACAATATTAAAATATAGAGTCTGTTCACTTCGCTGATTCGAGTTTATAATTCAAATCGAGATGTGATTTTATGTGAGAATTAAAAAATTAAATATAATTATTTTAAAAAAAAATTATTATTTAAAATTTAAATTTAAAATTTAAATCGATAATAAACAGAATTAATATTAATTTTTCAAGGACCAAAACAAACCCACCACCAATAATAATAACAAATATATTATCCTAAAGCGGGACATTTTTTTCCTGTAGCCAAACATGCTTAGGTTGACCAAAATCCAAAAGCAGAAAGGGACCCACTTCACGCGAATGATAAATCTCCCAAGGGTATTTCGGACACATCGAAAAGTCCCTCCACAAACCAACACGTTAAAAGACCGTTACGGGATTCGTGATAATCTGAATCTGACCATCCCTCTTTTCTAACCGTCGCTGTGATCAAAATGTGACGTCTGTGACGGACAATCGAATTTTCTCTTTTTTTTTAAATTTTATTTTAGTGCATTATGTTCATTCGGGAGAAATTTATTTTATATATTTAAATTTAAATTTTAAGTTTTTTATAATAAAATTTTTTAAAATAATATATTTAATTTTTTATTACAATAAAAAATTTTTATATAAAATACATATTAATTTAAATTAAAATTTAAATTAACGAATTAAACAAACATAAAATATCGTTTTTCTTTATTTTATATTCATGCCGTTCTGTTTTGATGTCCATCGGAGAGAGAAGAAGTCTCCCACGTGCCGGAGTTCGGCGCACGTGTAAGACCAGGACTTGGCTGGGTGATGACTGATGCGGGCTCGGCTACTTTTCTTTTCACGTGAGCGCACGCCCCAGCTTTGCCACGTGGGCTGCTTTCTATGTTCCAAGTTTGAACTCTTTTCCCTTATTTTGTTTTTTTTTTTAAAGTAAATTGCCGTTGCACTAAAAAAACTTTTTTTTTTTTTTTAAGATAATGCATACTAATTTATGATGAATAATTATTATCACTATTACCTTTAAACTTTAAAAAAGAATGATGTAATTTATCTATTAATTCTCATTTTACTTTTAAAATTTTAAATTATTTTTATTTAACCTCTTTTATTATAATTGATGATAAAAATAAATAACAAAGATAATAATTAGCCCCGTTCACTTCACCGATTCGAGTTTAGAATTTGAGTTTTGCTACAGTAAAAAAATCTAAGAAACAGTCACATCTAACTTTTTTACTACAATAAAAAACTCTCATATAAAATCACATATTAACTCAAATTATAAACTCAAATTAGCGAAGTGAACG
>JACAGA010000020.1:4865488-4894420 GCA_029231665.1 Morus indica
GCGTTTGGTTACAGTGACGGAATGGTAATGAGAATGGTAATGGGAGTGGTAATAGAAATAGAATTGGAATGCGCTGGAATCATAAACTGATTCCATTGTTTGATTGGAGTTACGGAATCAACACCTGATGAGGATTATGTTGTTTGGTTGATAACGGAATGGAATTGAAAAAATTGTATTTTGACAAAAATACCCTTGATTAATAATCCTAAATAATTTAATGTTTTAATTAATTAAAATAGTAAAAACATAATTTAATTATTGAAAAAAACTTTTTATTTGAAAGATAGTAATTTAAAAACTATATTTTAATTGTAAAAAAATAATATTTGATATTTTTATGTAATAATAAATTATCACAAGCTTAAATATGATAACTTTTGACATCTACCATTATATGTTCTGTGAAAAATATAATTTTAACCTCTGTCAATACAATTTTTATGCAACATTATCACACTATAGTTTCTTAATAATTAATGCATACATAAATTTTTTTTAAAAAATCAACATCTCATCCCTTGTAAATAATATCACTAAGTCATAACATAATATCACTTATAATCAATAAAAATAAGCATAAAATCAACATCCACTTCAAAATTTCAAACCCAACATTATGAGATAGGATAGAAGTGCACATGGTGTCAACCCCTAAATAACATTAATCTAATAAAGAATTCTTATAGATCAGAAATTGAAAATAGCACCCATCAAGACTCAGGTGGGGTTTATTTTCAGGGACTAAAAAAAAAAAAAAAGAGGCCAAGTGGGGTCAAAGATTGACAATAGCTTGCCAAATGTCATGGCCAAAAATCCCAATTGGAACGTGCATCCTCAACCGAAATTATAGGACCCTTTGAAGAAAATGACTAATCCCTCTTGACAAAATCAACACGAAGAAAAAGGCATCATTAATCATCATCTTCTCTTTGTTTTACCAATTAAGCATCGGCCACAAGTAGGTTTTCTTTTTCTTTTTCTTTTTTCTTAAGCCATATCCTAAATTGTAGGCGAATGTGCAAGGAATCAGGGGTTTTGCTCAGCTCAAGAACTACAACTATCAATGCACATGGATTCCTAATAAAGAGAATCGATTTAAATCCTAATGTTGAAATTAACAAAAAAAAAAAAGAGTTTTAATTAAGTCTTAAGTCACACGTTAAACTAACAAGAGTTTGAGACCAATGGAATTCTCTGTTTTGTACACAACAAGGAATACCAGAAATGCTTAATTCTCTAAACGATTTTGAGAGCTCATGATTAGATTTTCAAGAACCCAAATGAAGAGCACAAGGATCTAATCCCCCTATGTTCACATACACAAAACATAAATGTATTCACAAAAAAGAGTGACAAGTAAAAATGTGGAATCAATACAAGTAAAAATGGTTCATGATTATACTATAAATTGGGAAATCAAAAGAAGGAACAAAAGTATGAGATAGAAGAGATAAGCATAAAGTGCAACATAATCCTAATTACTTACAATACCAAAAGAATCGGAGGCTCCTAAATATCACCGGCAAGCAAAGCTCTAGCCCACTCATCTTTTTCATCATCAGGGATACTAAAAAAGTAAGAAACTAAAGCATCATCTTTTATCATCATTCGAGCTACCTTATGTCGTTCAAGTGCGGTAATTGTTGTGGTCCTTTGTAGCTCATCCCTAATCCGGCTATGTTTTTCGGTCATGTCTTCACCGATAGCCCGACTTAAACGTTCACTTGCCTTTTCAATAACACCAGCAAGTAAAACAGATGATCTTTCAATGGCTTCATAAGCCTCTGAGTCCTTTGTAGTCTTCCTTTTTCTTTTTGACAACCCTTGAGATTGAGCTTGAGTTGGAGGAATAGCCGATGCTTGTGAGAAAGACATTGACTGCGCTTCATCCACAAAGGTAGTATTGTGAATGTCATTGACAAAGTCCTCGTCAATATTAATATCGTCAGCTGCTTCTTTTTCAAGATCCTGAATTACATCAGCAGCAGCCTCGGCACCCATACCTGTTGCACGATCTTTGCCGAAAACCATACACAAGTCCTCATAGTAGGGAAAAGCCTTGGTCTTAAACGGTAACGCTTCCTTGTGACTCTGAATTTTAATACCATGAAACATTAGCATAATCCTGTCCATACCTGCTTCGAAGTTCAGTCATGCCCCAGGACCATTTAAATTATATGTTAACATGGTATGCAAGTTAATAATATTGGACGTGCATAACAACATAACAATGTCCTTAACCATAAAATTGTGATGTGCATGCATGTAATGTCCTTCACCATAAAATTGTCATATCTTAAAAGAACTAAATTTAAAAAAAAAAAAAAGTACCTTAAGATATGCTTCCCATACCGGCTTTTCCGCTGTAACCGTTTTTCTATCTGGATCCCATCCGAAACCGCTACAATTAGGCCCAGTTAGCATTTCATGCACTATTTGAAAATTAGTCTTCAAAGTTTTCATTCTAGACTCTATGTGTGGCCTAGCTAGTAAGTCGCATCCCGGTAACCTACTATGTAACTTTTTCTCAAGCGCATGTAGATGTCCAGCCTTGAAGTTACCTTCTGCTTTATACGTTCCCTCATTATGTAACTCCATTAAAGCTTCAATTAAAAATCTATCCTCATCTTCATTCCAAAACCGTTTATTTTGACCTGGACCTCTGGATTTGGAAGTGCTCATCCTAACAATAACAAAGAACAAACACATATACAATAAAACATAAACATCCTCTATGATATATAAATAGAATGTTGCAAATACTATAGATAAAAAACAATTCAAAGCGATGCATATTATTCGAATGTGCCGGATGAAACATGCAAACAACATTAGTTTGTTCTAATACAAGCAAACAATACAGGTTCCATTACAACTTCCAAGGGAAAAACACAAAGACAATTGTCATGCATTCCTACGATTCCTCCAGTCATTAAACATATCTTGGGCTACAATATTCCTCCACCCAGTCCACTCCTCTGAAGGCTCAACGGCCGTTATCAAATCATCATTATCTTCTTGTTCTTCATCTTCTTCAACATTCTCACACTCATCTTCTGGAATTGGATCCGGAATGTCATTTGGCATTTCACGTCTAATAAAATTATGTAACAAACAACATGCCAAAATAATGCGATTTTGAGTTTTAATAGGAAAGAACGATGGACTACGAAGAATTGCCCAACGACTCTTAAGTACACCAAAACATCTCTCAATCACATTCCTAGCATGTGAATGTTTCATATTATAATACTCTTGTGCATTCCTAGGTTGTGTTCCATTTTCCCATTCCTTTAGATGGTACCGTTGGCCACGAAATGGAGCTAGGAAACCTTTACAATTGGTGTATCCAGCATCAACAAGATAGTAACATCCTATTAAAAGAATTGATAAACATAGATTTAACATTTTGTAAATGTAACAACGAATGATGTAACAAAGAACGAGTAAACTACTTTACTAGTAACAAACATACTTACCGTTTGGAACACGTAAACCATTTGCCCTACGTAGAGCATCGCGTAATACACTACCATCAGCTGCAGATCCTTCCCATCCAGGCAACACATATATAAATTCCATATCTCGTGTGCATACTCCTAAGACGTTTGTTGCAACAGCTCCATGTCGATTACGGTATTTAGGTCTCTCTGTCATAGGCACTCTCACCCTAATATAGGTTCCATCTAGTGCACCTAGGCAATTCTATAATATATGAAAGAAATAATTACTAATTACACCATGGGTGTTACCTATTTTAAACATAACACAAAAATAGGTACGTACCTTAAACCATTTCCACCTATCATCGGTTGAGTTTTCTGCAACCGGCTCAGGTTTAACGAATAACACTCCATGAAGTCGAATGATTGAATGCAATACATTGTGAAAGTACTTACTAACCGTTTGTCCAGATCTCATAAAATGGAAATTTATAACTCTATTTTTCTCATGGTGTGCAATGGTGTGTAAAAACATAGCCACTTGCTCATCTACTTGCAAATACTTAGATGCTTTCAACCCACCCCTAGTTTCTGGCAATGTGCACAAATTAGTGAAGGCATTTCTATTCATCCTTAATTGATCTCTGCATATGACATCACTTGCGTAAGCTAGTTGATAAACATATTGCCTATGAACAAACACGTCGAGCACATAAAGTTGTCTCTGTAGTTGTATTGGTTCTATATCCTCCATCACCACTCTTTCCATCAATTCAAAGAACCATTGCACTACATGCATAATATTCAACCAATGTAAAAGCAAAGCCACTATCTTCCTCTTTCTCAGACTTTCACTTTTGACTAATCCTAAGCGAGCCATTATCCTACAATAAAACAACCAAAGCGAGCCATTTAAATGCACGCTCATGAGTTTAATTTAATAATAGCAATGAAGTGAACAATACATTGCTATAACAATTCCTATGGAAATGCCATCAACAAGGTATGAAGTCGAAATCCATATGTGAGAGGCTTCTAAATTGTAGCACCAATTATCACATTGTAGCACCAACTAACAATATGGAAAAAAGTATGCATATAAAAACAAAAGAGAAAGCGTGAATATATAAAAGCAAGGAAAGAAAGACTACCTGGAGCTTCGTAAGCCTTATGCGGATGGCCTCTTGGGATGAAGATCGAGAGGCAAGTATTTTTTCTCTTGATGAAAAGCCTAACCACCTTTCTGCAAAACAATATTCAAAAATACACAAAACTGTATTCTGCAAAATAATCAATCCAAATTAAACCTAAAAAGACAATAACAAAATCACATTGCCGTTTTCCGAGTGGAAAGCCATCACAAATAACATGTATCACACCTCATTACAAAATTTTGAGTGATGAGGACGGAGTTTTGGGGATTATGGTTTGCTAAGTAAATATGTAAAAGGTAGAAACATGTTTCGAAGCACATTCATTTTCCAAGTTTTCCTCCCTGTTTTCAGTTCCCATCCTTTATGCAATGGGATTTGGGATTTCTTTCATTGGGATGGACATGGGTTTTCATTGCTCATCCATATATTTGACAAAATGGAAAATTTCGAGTCATCACAGTTGTCTAGTTTTTTTATTTTTTATTTTTATTTTTCCTCTCTTTTTTCCTAATAGCAAGTAAGATTTGCATTACTTGGTAAAAAACATGTTTTTATGAATGAAACACGTTTAGCCTATCAATATTGTCAACCACTAACTTTATATCTCTCCGTGGACCATAAAACTCCTATTCCCATACAAATACAAATCAGACTACATATTTGAATCCAACTTTATGGGGCATTTGACATTGATCCACATTATTTTCCTTACATATTAACAAAATCACTGCAAAATGAGAAACTTGAGCCAAACGACATGAAATCTACCACATTGGAAAACATAAATTGGTAAAAAAAAAAAAAATGATAATCAGTACAAACAATGGCACATTGAAAAACGACATGAAATCTACCAAGCGTATAAGTTTTGAGAAGTTTTGGGGACCTTTGAGTTTTTGTGATGGTTTGCTAAGCCATCACAAAAAACTGTGAACGCCTCTGTCAACCAAAAACCAGCATTCAAATTCATTCGGTTGGGGTTCTTGGATCTTTATGCAACAAAACTTAAAAGAGATATACAGAGAACATGAAAAGTTGTTCTATCATATCATTGTAAGATAAAACTTGCTTCCACATCAATAAAAACAGTAACAAGAATACACAAATGCTAAAACAAGAAAGCCAGATGGCTGAGAGGTCCAGGCCGAAATACATAAACAAATATAATGTACTCTAATCATGTTTTCTACCAACACAGAAAAGCACCACAACTCAAAAGGGCAGACGAAGTGAAGTAGCATGCTAATACAATCATCAAAGTAGAGCATATAGTCTGCAATCACGCACGCAATCACCAGAACCATAAAAAAAAATCTGCGCCCAATAAGCTGAGATCCAGAAATCAGTCCAGCCAAATCCGAAATAAAAATCGAACCAAAATCCAAAATCGAATCCACAAATCCAGAAAACGGAGAAAACGACCAAATTTCAGCGAGCATGAAAACAAAGCAAGATTTCAAACGAAGCAAGAAGATTCCGACAAATCCAAAACCAACCGAGAAAAGGAAAAGCTTTCAAAAAATGAGAACGAAAATAGGGCTTTGATTACGGATCTAGAACGAAAATGAGAGAAGATTTCAAAAAATCAAAACAAACCCAGAACAGAGATCTCCAAGAACCACGAAGGAAGAAGAGGGAAGATTGTACCTGCGGTCGTTTCTCGTCGTCGGCGTCAATAGTCGATCGACTTTCCGTCCGTCAAGTCTCTGCGCTGGCCTCAGTCGGAGTCGTGGTCGAGGGGAGATGCGGCGAGAGGAGATGCGGCTAGGGTTCCTTTTCTTTTGATCGGGGACGAGGGGAGATGAGGGCCAAATTGGGTGAAAAAAATAAATTGGTGGAATGGAAAGGCCATTCAAGCCACCCCCCGCCTGAATGAAGATTCACTCAAATTGAGTGAATTAGCTTTCCCACGGAAAGTAATTCCGTGCCAAAATAAACCAACCAAACAATGGAATTATCAGAATTGTGATTCCTTTCCATTCCATTCCTTCCAACCAAACATGCCCTTAAACTCTTTTACATGTATCTAAATATCTTAACAGATTTCTAGCAATACTAATAACTTTAAGGGGGACGTTTAGTATGCAGTAATCTTAAAAATAGGAATAAGAATCTACAATATTATCATGTTTGATACAATAATTATAATTTTTAAATTTTTAAGAATTCACTTTCCCTTATTCTAAGGTAATTTGAATACCACCCAACATGGTGTTATTCAAATTCTCAAAAATCTCAAAATCATGGGAATATTATTATTATTTTTTATTTATTGTTATTATTGTTATTGTTATTATTGTTATTGTTATTGTTGTTATTGTTATTATTATTATTATTATTATTATTATTATTATTATTATTATTGTTATTGTTGTTGTTGTTGTTATTATTATTATTGTTATTATTGTTACTATTATTATTATTGTTATTATTGTTATTATTATTTTATTAATATTATTAATATTACTATTATTATTATGGATCTTCTTTCGTGCGAACAACCAAACACAGTAATGTAATATTCTTGATAATTTAAAAAAGATTCATGTATGGAACCAAACACAGTAATGTATTATTTCTAGAAATAATATTACCCTCCATCGCTTTTCTGGGAATATGATTCTTAATGATTTCTACACACCAAACGCCCCCTAATAGATATACAAAAAGAGAAGGGGAAAAATAGAAGAAAAGTTTTACACGCTAAGTTTACAATTTAGAGTGATTTAAGTTTGCCCTACTCTTTTTGTGATTCGAAGTTCAGATTGAATAAAAATTCCATGAGATAACGAAGTTGGTGGAAAACTTGGAATTTTTTTATCGTTTCTTTTATGAGTCTAATAAAAGATCATGCTTAGGATACGTTTAGTATGCCAGGCATATTGTATCATAATATTGTATTATATCCTATCATATAAATCATATTGTATTTTATCTTGTATTATGTTACACTATGTTATATCGTATTGTATAATTTTTATACAGTACGGTTTGTATCATATTAAATTATAAATGTTAGCAAATGACAAATTCCATATTCATTTTAAATAATATAATATGGAATGTTAATACAGTACCAAACGTGCCATAAAAATAAACTAGTCATCAGCTCAGATTTTCCAAAAATAAAGGGTACGTTTGGAATTGGTTTCAAAATAATTTTATTTCTTTGTATGAAATTAGAAATGAAAACATTTTCAATTTCAAGCAAAAATTGTTTCTGAAAATGCGTTTGGTAGTTTTATTAAGAGATTATTTTCAGTATAAGAAAAAACTGAAACTCTGTTTGGTTATACATTTTTTTGTTTTCAGATTAGTTTCATGGACATAATAAAATAAATGAATAAGCATTATGTTGCAGAAAATTTTATAGACACCCATATCATCACGCTAGTGACAGAGCCTCCATGGTCACCACCATGACTATCACCATCGCAAAATACGACCTTGACTCGCTAGAACTCTGTGAGCTCTATGACATGCCCTTCTTCGACGAGGACATCAAAACACTAGTCACAGACAGAGCCTCCATGGTCACCGATTAGATCGGAAACACTGAATTCGTCCACCGCCGAAAACTTCACAAGCTTGTCGTCAACCTTGACATCGAGTGGCGTCCCAACACCCGCCTCAGCTCCTCCAACCCCATCGCCACACTCTAGCTCTACGTCGGCAGATCTTGCCTCGTATTCCAGCTCCTCTACACGCGTAAAATCCTAAAATCCCTCATCGATTTCCTCGCCGACGACGACTACACTTTCATCAGAGTTGGAATCGAAGACGACATTGAAAAGCTTGAGGACGATTAATCTTCACTCATAGCCACCTTCTACCAGACGCACTCCTAACCTGAATTTGTTAGTGTCAGAGCACCATGTTGAGCACCGAAGATCCCTCCCAGCTGTCGGCAAGCCTTCCTTAGTTGAGCCGCCAATCCTCGCCATCTTCGCCATGTGAAGCCCATCCCCACCTGAGGCAGCGAACCCCAGGCGCATCTGGAGGAAGCCGCCAGTGGCAGTGCTAGTGATGATTGAGTTCTAAGGATCTTCCTTTTGGCGGACGTAGACGGTGCAGTCAAAGGTGGAGAACGAGGAACGGTGAGGAGAGAAGAAAAGGAGAGCAAAAGAAAATGGAAAACAAGAAAATAAAAACGAGTATAAACCATTTTCAGAAATATATACAAAATATGAAAAGGGCCAAAAATGTTTTCAGTTTCAATTTTTAAGAAAACACAGACCAAACGCGTTTTTGAGATTATTTTCAGTTTTTGTTCCTCGAAAAATGTGACATGTTTTTTAGATTGAAACCAAATGTGCTCAAGAATAGAGAATATGCTTGATGAGTGCATAATTTATGCACTCATTCGTTACTCCTTTAGCTAGTTTTGGCGTGTTTTTCCTCAAGTTGTTACGTGTATTTGATGACTTTCCCTTGAGTGTCTAGGAATGGGTGAAATCGCTGAGTTTTGAGGTATTTTGGATCAAAAAGACAGAGAACGAGGTAAAACGGCGCCTTCAGATAGCAATGCGGCTCGAAAAGGAGAAAAATCGAGCAAACGTGTACAAATGAACAACGAGAGCTGTGACATGTCGCCCCCTTTGCGGAGATATGTCGCTGCCTCTAGGCGATATGTCACCTGATTAGAGGCGATATGCCTCCTGCCCTAGTTTGGTGCACAGATAACAGCAAAAGCTATGATATGTTGTCTATTTCTAGGCGATATGTCACCTCCTGATTTTATTAAAAATACGCATTTTGCCCTAGGTTGGGGGCGCAGATTTTTATGGAAAGTCAAACTTGGCTTCTTGGGAGGCGCGCTGGACGTGGGATATAAAAGGGGAGACTAAAAACTAAGAAAATGGAGAAAATGGGTTTGCAAAAGAAGAAAAATTGAATCAGAGAGGATTTGAAATTGGAGCAATTCTTCAAGAATTCCAAGCATTCTTTCTTCTCTTTCTTCTTGTATTTTTCTAGATTTTGAATATTATTTTGAGACTGTGAACACATGATGTGTGGCTAATTTTCTTATTTGTGATTATTGTTTTGACATTTTAATGTGCATTTAATTAAAGCTCTTCGTTTCCTTTGTGTTCTATTATGAATTGTTGCTACCAAATCTATGATTTACATATTGCTATGCTTTGTGAGATTTTGATTGGGCAAATTTAGATTGTGAGGATTAATCCTAGAAAGGGGAACATTCAAGCAATCAAGAAACGGGTAGAACAACTTAGGTTGGTGTGAGGTCGAGAGATAAACATTGCCTAGGTAGCCGAAACAATTTTAGGTTGTGAAATTGAGAAGTGGAATTCCAGGAATTGTTTCTAAAGTGGAACTTTATAAAGGTAGGGGTGAATAGTTGTATAGAGATATAGGCTTGATATCACCTACACATTCTTTATGTGACACTCGAGAGAGGGTATAAGGATACACATCACTCTATGTTCTTGAGAACGTTGAGTTAGGTTAGGCACATTACTACAGAGAAACATAATCGCAATAGAGTGAAGTCAAGACCCTAGCATTGTCATTATATTGATTTTCCATTTTAATTTTAGCGTATGTTATTCATTAACGTCATCTTTCCTTTTAATTTAGTTTTCCTTTATTTTAGTTTTTCTTTGAGTTTATCACATCCCAAATTTGATCGCTTAGATAAAGTTAAGACATGATATTTGCAATAGTTTGTTTACATTCTTAATGTCAATCCTCGTGGGACGATATCGGTCTTCGGACTACTTTATTACTTGTACGACTTGTGCACTTGCAAGCATAGTCAAATATTATGCAACAAGTTTTTGGCACCGTTGCCGGGGATTGAACGGCTAAGATTCATACTACTATAGTGAAGAAATATCTTGTTTTAATCTAAGTTTTTTTTTTATTTGTATTTATTTATATATTTTTCTTTGGTTGTGTTCAAAGGTGCATGCAAAAAACACGTGGCTTGGAACTCTTGCCTTTGGATTCAGAAATCGAACGAACTACTCGGGCTTTGAGGAGAGAAAAACAAGCTAGGGCTAAAAACATGGCCGAGGAACAAAACCAAGAAGACCAGCAACAAACGTTGCGAGATTATTTCAAGCCCGTGGTGAACGAGAATTATTCCGGCATCCAACGTCAACAAGTCAATGCCAACAACTTCAAGCTCAAGCTGACCCTCGTCAATATGGTCCAACATAACCAGTATGGAGGCTTGCCGCACGAGGATCCCAATATCCACTTGGCTACTTTTCTGAAAATTTGTGACACATTCAAGATGAATGGGATGAGCGCCGAGATCATCCATTTGAAACTTTTCCCATTCTTCTTGCGAGACCGGGCTTGGGCATGGCTTTAATCTTTACCATCAGGCAGCGTAGCCGCATGGGAAGACATGGCCTAAAAGTTCCTCATCAAATTCTTCCGCCCTCTAAGTCGTCTCAATTAAGGGCCAAGATCACTCAATTTCGACAATTTGAGTATGAACAATTATATGAGGCATGGGAATGGTTCAAGGAGATGCTCCGGAAGTGTCCTCAACATGGCATTGAGGATTGGTTCGAAGTACAACTTTTCTACAATGGGCTTACTGGGCAAACTAAGGCCCATATTGACACAGCGGCTGGTGGGACCATCTTGTCAAAGACACCTGGGGATGCACTCAATCTCTTTGAGGACATGGCAATGAATAGTTGTCAATGGCAAAATGAGCGATCCACGGTGAAGAAAATAGCAGGAATTTATGATGTGGATTAAACTACATCTCTCATGGGTCAAATGGTGCTCTTGACTAATCAAATCCAGGGACTTACCACAGCCAATGCAAATGGTAATCAAGAAGTGGTAAAGATGGCACAAGCTTCGAACTCGAGTGATTCATATGATGAGCAATGTCACTTCGTCAACCGTAACTCAGGCCCAACAACAACTTACCAACATACTATCATCACGAGCTCCGCAACCATGAGAATTTCTCTTATGCCAACAACCGGAATGTTTTATAACTAACCCTGGAGTCAAGTAAACCGGCAATGGAAAAGCCTTCCTCATCACTTGAAGAGCTTTTGAAGACGTATATTGTGGACTCTAAGGCTCGTTTTGATCAACATGACACTCGTCTCAACAACATTAAAACTCACTGCACCAATTTGGGGGAACTATGAAGGCACTAGAAACATAAGTTGGCCAATTAGCCAATGCTATAAAAGGGCAATCATCAAGGTCCTTCCCGAGCGACACTGAGAAGAACCCAAAGGAGTGCAAGACCATCACATTGAGGAGTGGTAAAGAGCTTGAAGGCTCGAGTGTTCAAAAAGCCATGGTTGATGAGGAGCCTACCAAGAGCAACGACAATGGTAAGAATAAGTCAAAGGAGGATAATCTGAAGGCCAAGAAGGAAGCACTAGTGGTTAGACCGGGTTCGATCACTTTTCTGGATAACCCACCTCGTATCACTCCCCCATTGCCATTTCCTCAACGATTCTAGAAAAAGGCGTTAAAGAGCAATTTGAGAAATTTCTCAATATCTTCAAGAGGATCCACATCAACAACGCCTTCGTGGATGCTCTCGAGCAAATGCCAAATTATGCCAACTTTATGAAGGAAGTTATGTCCAAGAAGCGCAAACTCGAGGACTATGAGACAGTGAAGCTTACGGAAGAATGTAGCGCTATCATAAAGAGACAACTACCGGAGAAATTGAAGGATCCGGGTAGTTTTACAATCCCATGCATCATTGGAGAACTTCACATTGAGAAGGCTTGTGTGATCTCGAGGCTAGCATCAATCTAATGCCCCTCTTTATCTTCCGGAAGCTTGACTTTAGAGATATCACATCTACCACCATCTCACTATAATTGGCGGGCCGTTCTCTCACCTACCCTAAACGTATTATCGAGGATGTCTTGGTTAAAATTGATAAATTCATTTTTTCAGTTGACTTTGTGGTGTTAGACATGAAGGAGGACCAAGAAATTCCTATTATTCTGGGTCGACCTTTTCTTGCTACCGGGAAGGCTTTGATTGATGTCCATGATGGTAACTTGACACTCCGGGTGAACGACGAAGAGGTAAAGTTCAACGTTAGTAATGCCATGAAATTTCTAGAAGAGTGACCAAGTGTTAAGCGGGTGGATGTGGTGGCCCCGTGCTTAAAGGACTTTTTTCAAACCATTATTTATAAGGACCCTTTGGAGAAATGTCTTTCAACACTGCTCCCTAAAAGGGATCTCGGGGTGGAGTTCAGTACGTGTGTAGTGGACTTGATTGATAGTGTCTATGCTCTAGAGGCACTACCGGAGGATAAGGTTAATTCGAAGGAAGAGGATGTACTTTAGGTACCCATACTTTATAAAGGTTCAGAATTGAAAACCCCCACTAGTGGCGGGCTAGTTTTGAAGCAATTACCCGACCATCTTGGCTATGTATTCCTGGGAGATGACTCTACTACGCCGGTCATATATCGACATCTTTGAGCGAGGAGGACGAGCGGAAGTTGATCAACGTGCTGAAAAGGTACTCATTCGCTTTTGCTTGGTTAATTTCTGACATTAAGGGTATTAGTCTGGCAATTTGTATGCACAAGATCCTCATGGAGGACTCCTACAAGCCTTCTATTGAACACCAACAGAGACTTAATCCCGCAATAAAAGAGGTTGTGAGAGTGGAGGTTTTGAAGCTATTAAATGACGGTATTATATATGCCATTTATGATAGTTCATGGGTTAGTCTGGTGCAAGTGGTGCCAAAGAAGGGTGGCATGATGGTAGTTAAGAATGAGAAAAATGAGCTCATTCCAACTCGCGCGGTAATAGGGTGGCGAGTGTGTATTGATTATAGGAAGCTTAACAAGGCCACCCGAAAAGACCATTTTCCTTTGCCCTTCATTGATCAAATGTTAGATCGATTGGCGGGGCACAAGTATTATTGCTTCCTTGATAGCTATTAGGGCTATAACCAAATTGCCATTGACCTGGAGGACTAAGAGAAGACCACATTCACTTGTCCATATGGTACATTCGCCTTTCGCCGGATGCCTTTTGGGTTGTGCAATGCGTCGGCTACCTTCCAACGGTGCATGATGGCCATCTTTGCCAACATGGTGGAGAATGTTATGGAGGAATTTATGGACGACTTCTCAGTCTTTGGTTCATCTTTTGATTCTTGTTTGCACAATCTTAGGTTGGTGCTTCAAAGATGTGTAGAGAAAAACCTTGTGCTTAATTGGGAGAAGTGCCACTTCATGGTGAAGGAGGGGATTGTCCTTGGTCACCGAGTTTCATTACTAGGTTTGGAGGTGGATCGAGCCAAGATTTCCACAATTGAGAATTTACCACCACCAACAAATGTGAAGGGAATTTGAAGTTTTCTCAGCCATGCGGGATTTTACCGGAGATTCATTAAAGATTTCTCTAAAATCGCCAAGCCACTTTGCAGCGATATCCCAATCTAAAGGGTAATTGTTACACCATGGTCGAGCAATCGACCATTCTCTCGAACGACAAGCGCCAAGGCCTCCCCGTCAAGAATCAGTCGCTGGCGTCGAGGGAACCACTGTAGCTAAAGTGCCCTTTGAACGTCGAGAGCCCACGCAAGGCGATGCACGTCAAGCACTATGACTCGACTTATGGTGGTCATTACGTCGAGGTAGCATGCCTAGTCAAATTCATCAACGATCTTGTCAACTCCGAGAAGAATGCACTGTGCCAACTACTAATGTCGAAGTCAGAAAATCAGGTGGTTGGTAAGAGTGATCAGCCTGATTTCCTGAGGTTGTCATCATGAAAACACACCTACGCCACCCCTAAATGCACTGTGCCAACTGCTACTGTCGAAGTCAGAAAATCAGGTGGTTGGTAAGAGAGATCAGCCTGATTTCCTGAGGTTGTCATCATGAAAACGCACCTACGCCACCCCTAAATCCAGAGATAGAAGATGACTCCCTCAGAGAATGCAGATGAGATCATCACATGTAAAGGCCTATAAAAAGAGCCAAAAAAAACCCCCCATTGAAGGGTTACACACTATTTCATTATTCAGAGAAGAACTTGTAATCTCAGAAAGATTAGTGCATCCATAAGTAGACTAGACCAAGAAATCTTGCCGAACCACTATAAATCTGTCTTATTTACGTTATTTAATTACTTTTAATCTCTAATTAACCCGTAAGTGTTACTGTGAGAGTCTCCGGAGAGATAATTACGAGTTGTCGGAAAAATACCGTCAACAAAAAAGAAAGAGAGAAAATATTTATAAAAGAAAAAAAAAGAAATTAAATGAGTAAAGACGGGAGTTAGAAAGAGAGGTAGAGAGAGAGCTAAACACAAAGTGAAAGAAAGAAAGAAAATAAAAGAAAAGAAAGAAAGAAAGGAAAAAAAAAAAAAAAATCAAAACGGAATGATAAAAACGATCAAAGTTGTACAGTAAAAAGCAATATCTACTCTTTAACATAGCAGAGGAAAATGAAATTTGGGATTCTATTTGTGGGCACCATCAGCTTGTCTCCAATGGGAACGTAGCCTGCATACAATCTTTTCCCCAAAAAACAAAAAAGAAAAATCAATCAATGTAACTATCTTTTAATGAAGAGTGGTAATCAATGCATCACTGTCATGGATCCTAAAATGAAAAAATGACGAACATGTGATCAAGTAAAAATTAATGTTTTCAAGATAGTATAAAAGTATTATCTTTTATTTAGGAAATAAAAATAAATAGTAGAAGATTTTGGTTAGTAAATAGAAGATACTCAAATGTATAAAATAAATCAATTACGCATAGTAATTTTAAACTTTCTCTCTCCCCCACACGAATTAAAAAAAAAAGAGTGAACGACGGCCAGAGCTCCAAGTTACCTTTAGGCATGTGGCTGAGCTCCCGGCCTTGGAACTTGGTCCTCTGATTCGCCTCTCTTATTGATAGTGATGGTGTACAGTATGGTGGCTCCGTTTAGGTGGATTTAAATCGGGTTAGAGCTTGAAAGCCGATCGGATGGGCTTCGTTTCCAGGCGGCTTTGTCATTTGGTACCTAAGATCTCTTGGCCGGCTATCTCCATCGACGGCCCATTGGCCGGCTGCCCTACACCGGAGGCTTCTAACGACGATGGTTTGAGGTTTTTTCTGTTTTTTTAATGTAATTTCCGTGTCTGTACTAAGGGTGGTCTCCCCACTCAACCCTTGTTTGTTTTGTTGTTTGTTAGTTTTTATTGATCGGCTTAAAGTCGTTTGCATGTCTCCTAAAAGGGTTGTCTTGGTTCGGTTAAAATTTTTTATACGTCGTGTAGATGTCCCCTTTTTATAGGATTTGGCGATATGTCCCTCTAACACTCTAAAGCATATCTCAATGGGATAAGTTTTTTCAATTCGAGCTTTATGTATGCTCATTGTTAGTGTCTCGAGGTGTTCTCCTATTTTCGAGCCTCAAGCGTGCGTTCATCCCTCTGATGAGTCATTGGCATTATACCAAGATTACTATTTATAAATTTTTAACTAAATGCAATTTCCCTTTCCAAAAAAAAAATGTATAGGATTTATCCCATCGCTAAATTTAATAAATTCAAGATTAACCGCATTTCATCCTACGATCAAATTTAATAAATTTGAGATTCTCTTAGAATTCTCTATTATCAAGTTTGATAAACTAGGATATAGCGGATTTCTATGAAACCACGAGTTATATACATTTTCTTAATAATATTTACTAATTTCTTTTATTTACACAATATTTACTAATTTTTAGTTGATAAATCCATTAATTACCAGTACAAAATTTTTAACGAAAATAAAAATGCTAATTATTAACATTGATAAAAACATAAAGATTCCAAAACTAAACTATTAGCTTCCATAAAAATAAAAATAAAAAAAACTTTAAAAATACTCTGGACACTAACAGCTCTGGGCTACCAAACTTTCCCATGCTCAAAACTTTCCCGCCACCCCAGAACCGAAGCCTAACCAAAGTATATTTTATGGAGTAAATTCAAGTTCAGCACACCAAGTACATTATCTCAACGCTCCTTTTCTCTGCGTTGCTCTTCCAAAACCAATTTAGGTTTCCAAAAGTCCATAAAACAACATGATGCTTCATGTCAATCCAAGCAGCAACTGGATGAAAATAACTCACTGATCGTATAACAAACTCTTCAAAGTGGATCTTTTGGAGGTTTTCTTTTTTCCTATGTTGACTTTGAAAGAAGACAAAAATACAACTTATCATTCTTCACTGACCAAGGAACGTTGAGATAAGGAGCGTTGAGATTCAAGTTGACCAAGGTCTGACCCGGAAGGCACCAAACCATTGATGTGTAGCTTCTTGAGTTGAACCAGCCCATCCAAGATCAGGGGATGACTCAAAACGTAATAAGGTCAATAAATACATCTACAAACAAGCACAGGCCATTTTCATTCTTTCGCCCATGACTTCCTCCTACACAGAACGTATGCATGACCAGATAATTCGCAAAAAAGAACTTTTACTCTCTCCCTGGCCAAAAGAATGGTCTTCTTGAGGGATTCCTGACCTATTTTCTGAGACCCTCTAAATTGTTAGTTATTAACCCTTCCAAAGAAGTGCTCAATTTGCAAGCATCCTCGGGACGGTTGACTGTTTGTCATGGGTCCATTCTTGCGCCTCTTTACCCCTACTGAAGTCTCCTTATGATCCTGCAAAATCAGAATGCATGTTTTTCATTTGGATCTCGGACAAAGAAGTTTGATCTGACACTAACGCATAGAGTAAAAAAAAGGCCGAAGCAACGTGCTAATGTTTTGATAGCATAACATATCTTACAATGTTAACTGTGTTCTGCGCAACAGCAAGAACCTCAAATTATAAGAAATATCAGGTCAAAATCCAAATTAGCATTATGACAGTTTTAGCAAATTATTTGGAATTTGGACAACATTAATGTGTTCAATATAAACAAAATATATCAACCCACCAGTGAGGATTGGTTCAGAGATCTCAGAACTTTGATCCTACCACCTCTTCCATCAGCTCCAGTGGCAATCAAATCGCCAGAAATACTTGTGTTTACACCTTCTCTTGTCTCCTTGTTTTGACCCCGTTTACACCATTTACCCAAATACCTGTTTGTTCCATCAGGCGCAAGCAATCCACCAGAAAAACATATACCTCCTGCAGTTGTGAGAACAATTTAGCAACCAATTTTCTTCAGGCAAATTTTACCAATATTTCTATGATGCATTGTTCAAATCAAACTGAAAAAAGCATGAGCAAATACCTGGGTTGGAAGGAGGCAATGGGGTAGAAGATTCTTTTCTAATGTTAAGCGTCGGTTCAACTTGTGCAACATCATCGAAAAGCAAAGTCACATCGTCATCAATATCAACAGCAAAGGTCTTGGGGGTACTGTCAACACTAGTTCTTGAACTCAAAGGCACATCAGTGTTACTTTCTTGACGCACAGAGGTTTCTTTCTCCATATCAGAAGTTGCATTTGATATTTTCAGAGTAGGCTTCAAGACAATGACATCCTCTGTGATTTTACATTTTGATGCAGGATTGAGATGTTCACAAACGGACATAAAAGATTTTGAGACATCCACATTTATTAAAGAGCAAGCATTCTCCTCTTTATTATGAGATATGGTACCTGGACCACCTCGAGTATAATCCATATCAACATAATCTGCTGGTTTGCAGTTTTGTACTTTTCTAGGACACAATAGATCATCTTGCAAGCTTCCTGACTGCTCCAAGTTAAGCCTGGGCACAGAACTTTGTTTATTTTGGTCTTCTGATACATAATTGTTGAATAGAGAATCAGATTTACAGCTCACACCGTCATTAACAAGCCCATCCAAATGAGTTTTCTTGGAAGCTTTCAGTTCCCTCAGGACTTTATTATCTTTAAGTTCAACAGCTATCTCCAATTCTTTTACCCTTTCCTGATGATGGCCACAAGATAATAATTGAAGAAAAAGTCGTCAATGAGAACCACTAACATCCTTAAACTACACTTACCTTCAATCTGTTTATCTTTTCTTTGGCCTTCTCCAAGTTTTTAGTAGATCGAGACTCACCTCGTCCAAGAAGATTGCACTTACCCATCAATTCTTTGTAGCTCCTATGAGATGAGTACACAGCGAAGTCAAATAAATCAAAACATAAGAAAGAAAGAATAATAAAGCTTAACCAATTTCATTAAGAGTAAAATGAAGGAGTGATTAACTGATAATTTGCTCAAAAATTAGACTAAGATCAAACATATTAACCGGCGTCAATCATCTTTCTCCTTCCCAAATCTATTATGCTACATACTAAAGGAAATTCAGGTAGACTACCTATTCCGCATAACCAAGGACCTTCGTAAAATGTCAACCGTATCTTGACTATTACCCCCACTACCAAAGGAGGCAAGCTTTAGAACCTCATCTTCATCCAGATCTAAATCAGATACCCTGGATAACAAAAGCCATATATATGTCTCAGCAACAAATAGTAACACAAGCAAACAAATATGTAACGAATTATTAATCTATTTATTTATTTTCCAGCAGTGACCTTTCAGCTGTGTTTAACTGGAAAACAGTAATATGAGTAGGTCTGAGGCAAGTTCATATTCAAATCTTATCAGGAAAAAGTAAAAAACTAAGGCAAATGACATCCTCCTCATTGCAAATGCACTTACAATTTTAATGCTGCAAGCTCTTTCGCCAAAGCCATACTTCTTTCTTGCAACCTTAAGCACTCCAAAGTCGATTTATCGAGCTCCTATGACAATTTACAAAAACTTTATTAGAATTTCCCATGTAGAAGTTTGCAGAATAAAGCTTAATTGTCAAGAGAAAACAGTGCAGTCAAAAGTTCACCTCAGTTTTCACGCGAAGCAGCTGTTGCAAGAATGCTTTTTCTTTCAAGGCTTCATTCTTCAATGCTGTTTCTTTTTTCTCCTGCTCCTTACAAAGGCAAAGCTGAAACAAAAGGCCACAAATTAACCAAATGACAAATAGCAGTCACGATGAAAATAAATAACCAACAAAGAGATTATAACCCTTCATTTACTACTTGCTGAGAATCTAAATGACAAAATGTTAGAATGGCACATTATGCATGCGATAGGATTTTTTTTTTTTAATCTTCATGGGATGCTCCAATACGAACTGGTATAAAAAACAATGAGGAAAAAATATCTAACGCCGATTTCACTTTGAAACGTGTAATTTTTTCACTTTTTTTCTTTTTCTTTATAGACGTGAACCATCTAAGCCTATAGACGTGAACTATCTAAGCTAAATGGCCTCATTAGGCACATTCGAGTAATATTTCTAGTGTTCACATTAAGAGCTTGTTTGGTAGGACCTTAGGAGAAAAAAGGGGAAGGGGAGAGATGAGTGAATGGATTAGTGGAGAGATTTTGGTACTCATGGTTGTTTTGTAGGAGAGAAAAGAGGAGGGAATGGTTGGGTGAGGAATTTCAAATCCTTCAATGAGCCCAATTTTAATCTCTCCAAATATAGCAAGATTAGAGGAGTGAATCCATAACAAATACAATAAGAGAAAGGTTCTCTCCGTCCTCTCTACTTTCCCCACCTAAATCATATGCCTTCTTTTTCTTCTTATTTTCTTTACCTCTAACCAAACATACTTCCTATTTTTTATAAATTTTCCAATACCTCATTGTTGAGCTCCAAACTTCCAACCTTGTGTACTGTGGTTAAGACCTTTCATTCTGTTGATATCACGAAAAGGCCTTGCACTTTAGGACATATGTTCTTAATCTGTCGTCCATTTCATAATTAAACACTATAAACTCCCTTTTCTTCACCTACTGTCATCTATTTCCCAACAATCTACAAAGACTAACAAGAACATGATAAACTCCAATTCCAATCTGATAAAAAATACTAATTGCCACTAATATTCAATTACAGATTCTAAATCACAACCCAAAATAAATAAAATAAAATAAACAGAGCAATCAAAATCTTTATGCTAATTCATTTGTTTCTACAAATACCTCGTTGTTGAGCTCCTTGAGATCCTTCCCCTGCCGCTCCAGCACCGAGTCAAGCCCTACAACCTTCGCTTCCAATCTCCTGACCTCTCTCCGCAACGCCTCGGGATCTTCTTCCCCGCGGTCGGCGGCGATCGGCCTCTGAGTGAGACACGGATCAGCCGAGTCGCCGATCGACTGGAAGTAGAGCCGAGCGGCGTCCTTCGCCTTGCATCTCTGCTTGCAGACGGGGCAACTGCACTTCTTCGTGCTCGAGCAGTACTCGAACCACTGCTGCAGACTTAGGGTTTTGCCGACGCCAAGCGTGCAAAAAGGGTACAGTTTCAGACAGATTGTTCGCACAAATACATGTCTAGAGAGAGAGAGAGAGAGAGAGAGAGAGAGAGAGAGAAGGGAACACTTACCAGAGCTCGTGGAAGACATGGCCGCAGATGGAGATGGCTTGGAGATCTTCAACGACGGGCTTGAGGTCTTCGTAGCAGATTGAGCAAATGGTTTTCCCAAACGTGCTGTTGGCCATTGAGCATCTCGTTCTCTCTCTCACTCTTTGTGGTTTGGTTATCTTTGTGCTCTTTCCCTCTTTTTGGGTCTTTGCGAGGAAGAAAATGGAGCGAAATTTCAAAGAGAGCGCTCAAAACACATGTTAGGCGGGATTCGGGAATTCGTTTTCCTGTCCCTTGGAGCAATCGCGCTGTTTTGAATCATAATTCACAATTTATTATAATATTTTTTTCTATAAAAAATATATATAAATTAAAAATAATTTTAATTTATAAACTAAACGTTTTTTTAATTAATAGTATCATAGATTTTAAAAAAATTACTTTTAATTGTGTTAAAAGAAAAAGTAGCTATTACAAAAAGTAATTAAAGGTCCGTTTAGTTTGTTGATTCGAGTTTTTAATTCGAGTTGAGATGTGACTTTATGTGAGAACTTTTTACTGTAACAAAAAAGTTAGATTGATTATTTGTGTTTTACTATAGCAAAATTTGAATTCTAAACTCGAATCAACGAAATGAACAGAACCTAAGTGTTTAGAAAACTATAATTATAATAATTGTGCTAGTTTTAAAATCAGTGTAATAACGTTTAATAAATTATGAGGTTAAATTACTATAGAGAGTTAAAAATTATGACTATATTATATTATACTATATAATAATATATATAAACAATATAATGTATATTTATTATTATATTTAATATAATACAATAAAATTATTATTAAATAACATATTATATGACTATGATATAGAATATAATAATATTATTAAAATGGTTAATATAATTACAATATTATAAAACATATTATAAGATTACATAACAAATATTAATATTTCAGTTATAATGTAATTAAAAATTACAATTATAATATATTATATTATAATATATTATATATAATCATTATTATATTATATTAAACAAATATATTATATAAGCATGTATAATACACTATAATACATAATAATATTAGAATTATAAGATTATATTAATATTTAATTATATTAATTATTATATTATTATTAATATAATAAATATAATTATATCAATATAATATAATGGAATAATATTATTGTAATATTATTAATATAATAAATATAATTATATCAATGTAATATAATATGTAATATATTATAAAATAATAATTACAATATCATATTATAATTATATTATAATTATAATATGATATTATTAAATACTTATAATATTATTATAATATCATATTATATGATAAAATAATCATATTATAGTTATTAATATAATTATGATATTATTTATTACAATATAACTATTATATTATATTATATTACGAGTTTGAATTTTAACTTGAGAAGATCGTAAATTTTAAATTTCATTAGCTATATTATTGGTATTATGAAAGTTTCATTAATTGTATCATGTTGATTCCCGTACAATCTAAAAGCTAAAGTTGTCTTTAGGTTGCTTTTGATTTTGGCTGTAGATTCTTAAAAAATTCTTCAAAAAGCATTTTTTAGGAGATTTACCAAACACTAAAATTAGCTTATGCTTGTCTTTTAGGAGGAAAAAACAATACCAAATTAAGCCAATATCTTTTCAATAAAATCATATCACCTCAATTATTTTTTAATATCTTTTTGATATGATTTTGTATATATGAATGGTGTTTTCAACTATTTTTAAAAGTTGGGGACATTTTAAAATAGAATGCATAATTTTAGGAAGTATTTATAAAATTAATCCTCTCAATAATATCATATTTGGGAGTGGCAATTCGTATCATATGTCGTGTTCGTATTATATTTTGATCGTTTGTTTCTAAATGTGCAGTCAACCTGAACACGACCCGTAACACGAATTTTTTTAAAAACCGCAACGCAAACATGACTCGACCACTTTAGGTTGACACGACACGAAAATAACCCGTGACACGAAATTGACCCGTGAACTCGAAATTGACACGAAAATTGTATATTTTTATTAGTTTTTTACATATTAGAAATAACTTAAATTTCATAACACACTAAAATACAATAACATTCATTGAAATTAAGTAAATAATAGTATATGATTTGGAGTATAACTATCATGATATCACAAGTTCATAATAAAATAAAAAATATGTAATTTACGAGTTTCGTGTCATGTTCGGGTTAGACAGGTCCAACCCGAAATTAACCCGTATTTTTCATGTTAATTTCAGGTCGACCCAATTCTAACCCGAACCTCTTTTTTCAGGTCGTTTTCAAGTCGTGTTGTCGTGTCATGACCCAGATTGCCGGCCCTAATCATACTACCTCAATTAAAATTTTATATCACATCAATTAAAAGTTCATGACAGTATGTAGGGTATGTTTATTTTACAACTAAAGTTAAAGAACTTGGGTTGTGTATGTGCGGAAAAAGCACTGTAGCAAAAAAATTAAATTTAAATTTTTGTGAAAAAAAAACGCTATAACAATAAAACTTGAGTTGTAAAATAAACAATGTCATAATCTTATTAGGGAATACGAATAAAGAGACATATGTGCTCAATTTGAATTTATGAGTATTTAATGACAAACTTTAAACTTTTAAATTTGAAAAATAAGACCCTAAACTTATAAATTTATGACACTTATAGTCCAATAGCTTACAGATGTTAATTAATGAACAAAAATTATTCAAGATTTTTTTAAAGGAAAATTGTTCAAGATTTGCAAACAAAGTAATGAAAAAGTTTATGGTCCAACATATAAATAATGAAAAAATTCAATGCATGATTGAAATTTACCAAAAAAGGTTATGTTTTAGAAAAGTGTTAAATAATTTGATGAGAATATATCTCTACTCTCTCATAAAGAGTGGGCCCCACTTGTAAAACTCACTTGTAGGATCTATTTTTTTGCGAAAGAGTGTGGATTTAACCCCATTGAAACAAGAGTGCTGTGACTTGTGAAAGTGTGGTTCAATGGGGTTAAACCCACTTGTTAGATCCTACAAGTGGGTCTTACAAGTGAACCTGTGGACATATTTTATGCATTTTAGATTGTTGCTTATGTATTCCTATGTACCTTAAATTTATGTTAAAATCATAATTCTTTAAAATTAGATTTTAGTCTCAATTTAAGGCGTTTTCCACTATAATGTTGATGTCTCGTTTGTAGTTAATTATTCTAATCTTGTTTTGGTCTATTGATTTTGTTAGTATTTTCTTTGAGATCCCATTTTGGCTCACAAAAGGAGAAAAGTTTATTCCACAAATTGTTATAATACCAGTTAGTTTTTTTTTTTCTTCCCTAACAAGAAAGCCTAGAAATATAGGTCTCATTTAATTTGTGGATTCAAGTTTTTAATTTAAGTTGAAATATCATTTTATGTGAGAGCTTTTCACTATAACAGAAAAAATTAGATATAACTTTTTATAAGAGTTTTTTATTAAAACAAAATTAAAATTAAAAATTCAAATCGGTAAAATAAACGATGTCATATCCAAGCATGCATCTACATACAAAATTCTTTAATAGTTAGATTTTTAGTCAGTGCACCCACTCATATCATGACAAGTGCCCTAACTCATTCCTTATTCTCTAAAAAAGGGTCCTTGTCAACCTGATCTTCATAGTTAGTTCATTCCTCATTCAAATAGTTTAATGAACGATGTTCGACAAGTACACATAACAAAGGGTCCTTGTCAACCTGATCTTCATAATTTTCCTTGGAAAAAAATTGGGCAAAAATTGTGTTGCTGTATATGGATAAGAATAGTTGTGTACTTCGAACGTTTTGTGGGTGTTGAATAAGACTGAACAAAATAGCCGATAACCGCCAGTGACCGACGGCATCAACAGAAAACCGTCGGAAAAAGCCGCCTCCAAGCAGTGACCGATGCAATCGGTCGGTGAACCGAACCGTGGAAAGATGCTTCGGGCGGCTGCGGTTCTAACTTTCCTCCATCAGTCGGTGACTGAAAAACCGAAAATACTTCCAACTTTTTGTAATTTTCTCTCCACCGTTATGCTGTCGCTGTCCCTCTCTGCAAATTTGTCGCCGCCACCTTGTTCAATACCCAGATAAATTCATTTGCCATAGAAACCTACACAGCAAGTCCAAATTGAATAACAAATAAAGCCCAAGATGATAAAGCCCATTAAGTATTTATTAGCCAAGCCCAAGGAGCAAGTAGAAAAAAAAATGAAACAAACCGTTTTTTAAATCGGTTTTTACGTATTTCAAAAAGTAAAAAATAAAAATAAAAATAATTTATATAGTAAATATTTTGAAAATAAAATAACGAAAATAGTTAAAAATAGTTTTGTGAAGAAATTAGAAAGCAATTAAAAATTATTTTCACTTTTCTATTTTCATTTGTTAGTACTTATTAATAATATTATAATATATTAATTAATAAATATTATTTTACTTTTTTATTATACTCAAAACAATCTCTTAAAAAAGTTAACCAAATTTAATTTCAGAATCGGTTTCAGAATAATTCTCAAAAAATCTCATTTTTACTTTTTATTGAAAACAAAATCATTTTAAAACCAATTCCAAACGCATCTAACTTTTCACTAAGGCCACTTACAATAACAGAAGCCCATCTCTTCTTCTTCTTTGTATTCAAAACCCTAGAGTTGTCGCGGTTCTTCTCCTCTTCTTCTTCCTCAAAACATGTGTCGCCACTATGTTTCCTCCCTCCCCATAAACATCGTCCAAGCAACCTCGGTGACTAACCGAACCAAATTGATGATTTTCTGCCACCAATCCTTCAGTTTCTTCCTACTTCTTTGTCGGTGTCAGTTTCTAATTTTCTAAAAACCGACAATATCAATTAGTGACTGAACCAACAAATATCGTCGGTCATGTTGAACATGTTACTTGTACGACAATTCTCACTTAAAGCTACAATTAATAATTTATATTCTAGATATAGTTTGAGCACATCTAGATTATGAGGACAAGTTTATGATGGAGCTAGTAATATGCAAGGAGAGATTAATGGTTTAAAAACTATTATCATGAAGGAGAACCTTTGCCCTTTTCATTGTTTTGCTCATCAGCTTCAACTTGTGGTCAAATATGCTTAAATCAACAAACTACTTTTAGATGTTATGTCACGTTGGGGCTCGTGTTATGATTCTTTAATTAGTTTGATTACAACGTTCTCACCAGCAATTGATCTTTTAGAAACAATTGTAGAGGATTGATTAAGTTTTGAACAAAAATGTTAATTATTGGGATTAATGCAATCATTTGACGTTGCATTTACTCTATGCTTGATGAAAACTACTCTAGGGATTACAAGTGAATTATCAAAGACACTGCAAAGGAAGGATCAAGATATTGTGATTGATATGACTTTGGTGAAAATATGTAAGAAACGACTCCAGATGATGAGAGATGAAGCATATGATTCTTTTTTGAGAAAAGCACAACATTGACGTTCCTAACATCGATAAATATGTTTGCAACTCGAGGCAGATCATGACATAGAGTTGAAGAAATGACAAATTTACATCGTTTTTGTGTTTAATTATTCTATTATATTATTGATATACGGCTTCAAGAGTTAAATGATTGTTTTATTGTGATAAATACTAAGTTGCTTCTTTGTATATATTTGAGCCCTAGTAATTGACAACTATTGAGTTGCTTCTTTGTGTATGTTTGAGCCCTAATAATTTATTCTATGCTTTATCAAGCAAAAATTAATTTGTCTTGCTAAATTTAACGAAGAACTTATTCTGCAATTGATTTAAGTCTTAAGAGAACTTGTTGATTAACTTGAAACTTATATTTCTCATATGCACTATAGCGAGGAGCTCATAAGACTAAAAGGCGTTGGAGATCTTATAAAGAAGTTGGATGAGATAAGAAAAAATAAAGTGTACCCACTAGCTTATTTGCTTATTACACTTGCATTAATCCTTCCAGTTGTCGCTACTGCAGTTGAGAGAATATTTTTTTGCTATACATATTATGAAGAATCACTTGCAGAATCAAATAGAAGATCGATGGATGAATGTTAATTTAGAGGGTAGTTCTTTTCACAACTCGAGTTAGAGAACTTAAGCTGAAAAGTGAATTAATGTGAGAGAAAATATTGTTATAAAAAAGTTGTATTTAAATTTTTGTAAAACAAAACACTATAGCGAAACGTTTGAGTTCTCATTCGAGTTATGAAAAGAAATGGCCTTAATTTTGTTGATTGAGAAAAGTATTTTTAATTATATTGACAATGAGGTTATTATGCACAACTTTTAAAGTACGAATGCAATTGTAATGTCATATTATATAAAATTTTATAATTAAGAATATAAGAAGAAGTTTACTCCCTTCTCTCTCTCTCTCTCTCTTTTTTTTTTTAGTTACAGTATATAATTCTTATGCCTTCTTTGTTCCCTATTAGAATCAAATCCTGGATCGTCCTTGATATTGTCTCAATAACCATTAGCAGCTTATCAAGGAAAAAAGAAAGAAAAATGAAACAAAAACAAACATGTATAGAACAGAAAAACTACAAATTATATATTGCACTTTGATGTGTTTGTACACATTAAAATATTAACTAGACTAGACCACATAAAATCATATTAACACCCTAGTTGCTTTAAAAACATTTTTAAGAAATGTCAAAAATTGATAAGTTTGAGGAAAAGTTGAAACTAATCAATTTTTTTGGCGACGTAGGTTCGTTTAGTTCGTTGATTCGAGTTTTTAATTCGAGTTGAGATATGATTTTATGTGAGAGCTTTTTACTGTAGTAAAAAAGTTAGATGTGATTGTTTGTGAGAGCTTTTTACTGTAACAAAACTCGAATTCTAAACTCGAATCAGCGAAATGAACGGGGCCTCATGGCCTCACCAAGTGTTGCTAGTAGACTCCTCATAATAACTCAAAAGATTTGCATACTCCTCCCAGTGTTCCAGTGTCCAAATGCGTAAGCAAATCTAAAAAAAAAAAAAAAAAACCAAGAGCTTTAAAAGATCACAAATTAATGTTCAATTCTTGCTGAAGGAAATCTTGAAAAACGTCATTGTGAGGAATGAATTCTTAAGAAACCTTGCAATAAGGCTCTTAAGATGTATTCTTCCATAATATTTTACATGCTATTCAACATCCAAAATAATTTTTGATTCAATCGCAACATATTTGTTAAGATATAAATTTATTTACTCCAAGTCAACCATTGGCTTTAATCTATTGTTTTGTCAATAACACGAGGCATTCTCGATCAATTACATAGACTTTAGAGCCCCACTTTTTGCTTCCTTCTCGATGTAGGACAAAGTTCCTTTTTATTTTTGCCAAAGCCGATATAAAGCATATTGTATAAGTCGCTGCTGGATTGATTAACGTGTTAAATGTGCATTGGATGCACATTTGTCAAATTTACACATTTACGGACTGAATTGGTTTAAACTAAAATGTACAGATTGAATTAGATGAACACTCCTAGATGCGTTTGTCGTCAGTAATTTAACAGATGTTAACAAAATGTGTTATATTATAAGAGTTTAGCAAGTTAAAGTGATAAATTACAAAAATTAAAAATTTACGGGGTAAATTTCTAAAGTACATAAAGTTCGAAAATAATTGTGCTAAAATCCTAACTAAAATTACTTTTTCTAATCATTGTTTTCAATGTAAGATAATAAATGTAGATGAATAAAATAATAATGGTACAAATATCTGATTTTCATTCATTCTAAGCTACCAAATAACTTAAGGGAAGCTAATATCCTTTATATTATTTTAATTTTCTTCCTCTTACATATTTTCTTTCCATTTTTTTTCCCTCTTTTTCCTACTATACTAAGGTGTCATTTAATTTATAAGTTCAAACCAGAAAATATGAGAAAAATATTATAACAAAAAGGCTTAGACCGTGGTTTAAATCCACCAAA
>JACAGA010000020.1:4894520-4914520 GCA_029231665.1 Morus indica
ACTTTAAAAATAAAAAAATAAAAAATTATTAGGATAATTTTAAAAAAAATGGACTAACCGCTCAAATAATAGTTATAAATGCCACCCAACTCAATCTTTCACGTCTAAATGTCTTGTGGTATTAATTGGACTTGTTCCCACGGATAGCTATGTGCTAATACTTATGTAACCATACATCAGTTCCAAAATTAAAAGTAAATATCATAGAAACAAACAAACAAACTGGGTAATCGTCATCATCACACAATGGGTTGTCGTCGTCCTCTACAAACAATATCTTGGACTTTGTTTTTTGAGATTATTTGGGTTGCTTTGAAGATCTGATGATGATGGGTTGCTACCATTTATTGAATATTGGGCATTTTCAAATTTTTATATTTTAAGGATCCATTTCATAAACCTCCAATTTATATGTTTACATTAAGATTAACTGCAGTCTGTTAATAATTAATTATGATTTATCACTGATTGAGTAAAAGACTATTTTTAATCATAATCTATCACTGATTAATTTTGATCCATTATTGATTGGATTTAATTTGTAATTGATTAACTTTAAAAATAAAAAAAAATAAAAAAACTATTGGGATAATTTTGAAGAAGATGGATAAACCGTTCAAATAATGGTTATAAATGGCCACCCAACTCAATCTTTCATGTCTAAATGGCTCGAGTGGGTTCGTCGGGTTCAGGTTTATTTCTTACACCCTTACTTTCTACGCATGCAAGATTTGCCGGCCGTTGAGAAAGGTTAAGTGTCATTATAAATGTTATTTACTATTATAGATGTATAAATATATACAGAGACACAGTTTACTTTTTTCACGTCACAGTTAAACTACAAAATGTTTACCTTGCAATAATTGTTCCAAACATTAACCTAAAACCTGATTTTTTTTTTTTTGTAAAAGTACACAAAATACCCCTTATATTTTTTTAAAATACCACTTTCGCCCCTCTTATTATGTAAATGCTCAATACCTATATTATATTTTGTCAAGTTTGCTTATTTATTCATTTTAATGTGATTGAGTAGATGTAACGTTTAAAATACACTGCCAATAAGAATGCTAATAAGAATGCCAATAAGAATACCTACCATAGAAGCTCTTAGACACATTAAATACTCAAGTTAATGAATCATTTTTTCACATCACAGCTCAATTACTACATAATTTTGACCTTCATTTAACTCTTCAGAACATTGACCTAAAAAATGATTAATATTGATGTAGATTTGTAGTGACTTGTGAATTGGCGGTCAAACACGTTTTAAGATCTAAACCACATTCTTTTGTGTTAAATTGACTTGTGTAATAAAAGAATGAATTAGAGAGAGAACCACAAATAGAGGTTGGACTTTTGTGTTCACTAGAAATTATGGATAAATCACCATTTTTTTTTTTTTTTTTGTTGTGAATATGGATTAATCACCTTGTCTATCAAAGTTTGTTGTACCTATACCAATCAAGCATTTAATAGTAAAAATTATTTGAAAACGCATTTAGACAGCCACTCTAGCTATGCAAAAGCAAAGCAAAAGTTTGTCCTTTTGTATTGGTATTTCATTAGTAAAGCTCTCACACAATCGAATAGCATTGGAGATACCAAATTTATTATACCAACTCATACGTCAACTTCTCACAATTTTCACGTCAGTTACTGCACATAACATTTGAGTTACATTGTTGTGTTTTATTTCGTTTGAAATCACTCAGCAATAGGCAAGGAAAGTTGCATTGTAAAAACATACCGTTACAATCCAGTAACAAATATATATATATTTTTTTTTAAATAAAATCCCTTATTAAATTGAGGAACACTGGCAGTGTTATGCACTAAAAATGGAAAGTGGATCCCACCTTTAGGCTCCATGTTATAGGACCTACCCTCTATTAGTGGGTGGCTCTAAATATCGTCCGTGTAGAATAGTATTGTTCTAAAATATCTCTTATCAATGTCTTGAATTTTGTGCTGATCTATACATGCACGTCAATGAATATAGGTTGGTGATTCATTGAGGGCTGAGGATGTCGAAGTGTATTTTGATCCGGCGGAGCTATTTGCAGGGTTTATGAGGGTACCACTAATCTCAGACTCTCGCACTGCTCAAGATTCGGAAGTAGCTACTGAAGCTCTAATCTGTTTTCTTAGTCCTAGTCGCAAATTTGTCTAACCTTGAAAATGAAGCGCGCGCACACACACATATATAATCATACAATGATGTAATATTTTTAGCTCATAAAAACCTACACAAACTTGTATGAAAATGAAGCTCACACACACACAGAGATGCTCATTGTATGAAAATTTAGCTCTCCCGCAAGAATTTAATTTATTCAAGCAAATAAGTTAATAACTACCTCAAATATACTTCAGAATGTTTAAAACTAAACACAAACTTGAGCTATAAAGTTGATATTTTTCGATTTTCTTAGTCCTAGTCGCGAATTTATCTAACCTTGAAAATGAAGCTCTCACACACAGAGACTAAACACGAACTTGAGCTATAAAGTCGATATTTTTCGCTATGAAAATTTAGCTCTCCCGCAAGAAGTTAATTTATTCAAGCAAATAAGTTAATAACTACCTCAAATATACTTCAGAATGTTTAAAACTAAACACAAACTTGGGCTATAAAGTTGATATTTTTCGCTTCAAAACAATATCATCTCTTTCTTCTTCAATTACAAGGCCAAACAAAAGTTTAATATAAGCCGCTTCCTGCTTTGACCGGCTGAAGGGAAAGAGTGCACTCACGCAGTCATTCAGGCATAATCCACTCACCATATTGAATGATTCATCAATTGCAAAAGTCAAATTGAGCACAGATTCTATGATGCATTGCTAATCAACAGTTGAATCAGGGTACAACCACATAACATTGCATAAATTTCTTTGGCTTGACACAAGAATTACATTCATGATTAATCAATTGTACTAGTAAAGACAATTGTAATAATTAATACATATACAATAAAAGAGAATTAACGAAACAAAAACATGCCCCATTAGAGGTAAAACATCATTTCATCGGAATTCGGCCTTGGGATCCACACCGCAACGGCATTCATCTACTAGAGCCGCACTTAACATTTCAGTGCAAAATTGATCATCTGGTTTTTGCCACAAAGCCTGAATAGGGACAATTGTAGAAGCAAATTTAGGCCAGTTTAGACATGAAATTAAAATAATAAAACAATAATTATACACACAAAAAATGCAAACAGAACCAGAGCAGACTTCAGAATTCAGATCATTGTCCATCAAATATATATGATTTAACACACTTTAAAAGCCAAAAAAAAATAAAATAAAAAAATAAAAAATAAAAATAAAAATCTACTAAACATAATTTGGCTTTGGGCATGAAGGCATTCTTTTTTCTTTTTTTCTCTTTAAAGGTAGGCACAACGAGGAGGCTCCCCAACATGCCAACGCTCGCCCAGGCATGGTCATGGCTTCATCACGTAGCACGATGAGGATCAATTCATAGGGACAAGGGTTACTAAGCATACCGAGGCTCCCCGACGTGCCAATGCTCGCAAGGCATGGCCATGGCTTCATCACGTAGGCACAATGAGGAGGATCCCCGACATGCCAACGCTCGCCAAGGCATGGCCATAGCTTCATCACGTAGGCACAATGAGGATCAATTCTTAGGGATAGGGGCTACTGAGCATACCGAGGCTCCCCGACGTGCCAACGCTCACCAAGGATGGCCATGGCTTCATCACGTAGGCACAACGAGGATCAATTCTAAGGGACAGAGGCTACCGAGCATACCGAGGCAACGCCACATGCCAACGCTCACCAAGGCATGGCCATGGCTTCATCACGTAGTGTGGAATTACGGTGTTGACTAGAGGATTTACAGCTGGAATATTGCAGCTTCACTAGTTTCCTTGTTTAGAGGATTTGGGTAGTCTATTGCGCCATCCTTTTCTCTTCTAATTTATTCCCTGATTTGATTGATGATTTCTCTCCACAAATCAGGGATTATTTTTTGTTTTTTGTAAGGTTTCTTGAATAGAGTTCTTGTATATATGTTCTTGCTCTCGTACTTGTTGAAACAGATCAATAACAAAAAGTTTTCCCATAAAAAACTTCATGGTATTAGAGCATTGCTCTGAATTCTTCAATCCGTGAATGACTAGGGTCCGTTTGGTTCAGAGATTCGAATCATGTGATTTGAACCATTTTCGATTTACGTGTATTTTTTGTGAGAGAAATCACTGTAGCGAACCACGAATCATGATTCGAATCGGGGGACGAATCCCCCAACCAAACGGACCCTAAGTACAGGATGGCCTCAGAAAAAGAAAGCTCCACCTCCAAGGTAACCTCCAGTCAGAAAGCTCCAATTCCAACAAATAGCAGCAGCTCAGATAATGCGGTTCTGACCATTACAGGGCACAAACTGAATGAAACTTAGTTTGGAATGGTGGAAGGAAGTGCTCATGATGACAAAGGGAGGTACCAAAGGCTTGTAGGGAAACTCATCTACCTCTCGCACACTAGACCCGATATTGGGTTTGCTGTTAGCGTTGTCAGTCAAATCATGAACAACCCAACAGAAGAGCACAAGGATGCAGTTTACCGAATTCTCAGGTATCTTCAAATGACTCCTGGGAAAGGCCTCTATTTCAAGAAGACAACAAAGAAGAGTGTCGAAATCTTTTCTGATGCGGATTGAGCTGGCTCAATAAAAGATCGAAGATCTACCTCTGGATATTGTACCTATGTGTGGGGGAATCTAGTTACTTAGAGGAGCAAGAAACAATCCGTAGAGGCTAGAAGTAATGCAAAGGCAGAATTCAAAGCTATGGCCCATGGAATTTGTGAAGGAATGTGGCTGAAATGGTTACTCAGGGAGCTAAAAATTCCATTAGAAACTCCCATGAAAATGTTCTGTGATAATCAAGTTGCCACAAGCAATGCCAAAAATCTAGTCCATCATGACAGAACTCACTTCATCATTCTAATAGAGGAAGGAACTATCACTCTCATGTACACTCCAACAGGACTTCAAACAACGGATATTCTCACCAAGACTCTACCAAGAACTAGCTTCAAAGACTTTAGTTTCAAGCTGGGTACGATTCTACAGCCCAGAACGAGGGAGAGTGTGGAATTATGGTGTTGACTAGAGGATTTACAGCTGGAATATTGCAGCTTCACTACTTTCCTTGTTTAGAGGATTTGGATAGTCTATTATCCCATCCTTTTCTCTTGTAATTTATTCACTAATTTGATTGATGATTTCTCTCCACAAATCAGGGATTATTTTCTATTTTTTGTAAGATTTCTTGCCTAGGGTTCTTGTATATATGTTCTTGCTCTTGTACTCGTTGAAACAGATCAATAACAAAAAGTTTTCCCATCAAAAACTTCACATAGGCACAATGAAGATCGATTCTTAAGAACAGGGGCTACTGAGCATACCGAGGCTCCCCGATGTGCCAACGCTCGCCAAGGCATGGCCATGGCTTCATCACGTAGGCACAACAAGGATCAATTCTTAGGGACCGGGGCGACCGAGCATACCGAGGCTCCCCGACGTGCCAACACTCACCAAGGCATGGCCATGGCCTCATCACGTAAGCACAACGAGGATCAATTCTTAGGGACCGAGCATAGTCTTTGGGCATGAAGGCATTCTTTTTTTCTTTTTTACTTTCTATTTAAAGGCATTCATGGAATTCAAATATAAGAAAAATGACATCAGTCAAGTGTGCATGAAGCCAGAAGATATATTGAAACCATCAAAATTGACGACATGAGGTCATATTTAAGCTATATGGGATGACTTGTCCAATTTGCCAATGTCATTTGCTTAATGGCAAGAAGTTTTCTTTTGTTCCATTTGCAACCACATGGTTCAAGTTCTTACCAATCACATTTTAGAGAAAAAATTATGAAGAAATATACCTAAGTTTGCCATTGCAGACATCTACGAGTACATAGTCTTTTTGGTGACCTAAATGAAAAAGATGTAGAAATAAACAATTGAGTACTTACTTTGTGATAGTACGTAATTGCTGCAGAAAAGTTGTCCTGCATCATGAGAGAGGAACAGAAAAAAGAACGTTAACATACAACATTGATCATCATATTACGTAAAAGGGAGAAAATGAATACCTTGAAATATTTTACTGTCTAAAGACAGTCCCATACCCATTGATTTATTTCAAGCAAGACTATACCTTAATTTTACATATAATCGATCCACCAACTACCAATTTATGTCTTTCATTAGACAATGCTGCACAAGTGTATGACATATGGGGCAGACATCTGCTTAACTCTTTCTAATACTCTTGACAAAATTAGGAATCATCCATTTAAAGACATTTTTAAAATAAGTGTCCAAAAGGACATTCACCATAAACTTAAAAGGGAAAGGGAAAAAAATCAAATTTCAGATGCATTTTATGCTGCTATTCATACCTGCAAATGATAGGTGTATGCAAGACCAGCATAAGTGCTCACACTTTTTGTTGATAATGCAAGTGCTTTTTCATAATAAGCAATTGCTTCTTCATACAGCCTGAGAAAAAGAAGATCATGATTTAGGCATCAGAATGTTTAATTTCATAATCCAAATCAGATAAGAATCTATAATTTCATAATCCAAGTTAAATAAGAATATATTCCTACAAGAGAAGCGTAAGTGTCAATATGAGAAGAGAGTTTTAGGAGGACTAAAAAGACAAGCTTTGACGCCTGAGGTTAAAAGGCATCTCAACTCCAAACAAAAGACAGAGTTCCCTACAGATAAAGTATAAGCAAACAATAAATTAATAAATTAAGTTGATCAGAAGAAGGAAATCACAACAAAAGACCAATTCAGCAAATTTGGGTTTGGACATTCTCAGTCTTTCAGTCCGGGCCAACTGTATGTTAAGAAAATCGCTCAACAGAAACCGACCATTAGCCTGTATATCGCTTGCTTTAAAATTCGTGTCACCAGGATTCCTCCTCTAATAAACAATGTTAATCAATATGGCCCAATAATCATGAGGTTCTCGCATGTACTAGAAGAATAAAACAAATCCACTGGTTGTAGAAATTTAGGAGAAAAAGATAGATCAATTTGCACAATATGCAGACTTGGCATCTGTATACAGGAATATCCTGCCATAAGGTCCTGGATTTCCTAGTCCTACGGAGAAAAAGAGTCAAGTTTCAATTCTTCCAATGAGTTCAATGCTAACTTAAAGATGGTAGGACCATTTATTGAGAAAAAAAAATGTGAGAATTTCAAATATCAGTAAATAATTTTCCAGCCTGATGTGCAATCTTTTCATAAAGAATAAAAAGGTGAGGATTTCAATAGCAATTAGCTAAATGATTGCTTGAGGCCAACAAGGAAAATTATGTCTAATCAGCAAAAATTTATTGAGAACAAAAGCATAGGTGTAAAAAAGAGTTCCTGAAACAGCAATTGCAATGTAAAAGAGAACCGTTTTTAATTTTTTTCTAATTTTCTCTGACATAACCAAAATATACACCAATTTGTGAAAATACAGTGATGAAAAACACTGAGAGCATGTAGATGCAGAAGTAACAAATACATTTTAAAAATCAATGTTCATCTTTACGGTCAGCAATATTTATGCAAACTTAATTAAAGACACTCCGGGGGAAAAAGAAAGACAACTTTCATTGAGTTTTCAGACTTCTACCGTAGAATTACTTGTTTGCTCAAGTTGTTCCTGACCTAAGCCGATGAAAGAACTTACATCACCTAGAAAAACAATAGCTTACATGACTGAGGACATGGAAATGCACAGAAAATTAAATCCAATTTAGAAATCAATTCACATCCACATAGTCAGCAACACTTAATATAAAGCAGCTTAAAAAGAACTAAGAAACCAACACTTGTTATAACCCTCGAGCTTTTAGGTGATTACTGTAAATACACTAGAAGTACAAAATAAGAACTTATCACGTACTTCAATTTCCTGCAAGCATGAGCAATGTTGACCACAGTTGGTTCCCACATTTCACTTAAAGGGGAAGGAATGTGGGCCAAAGTTTTCTCAAACCACCGTACAGCTTTACTATACCTGTATTATAAGCAAATATTTCCCGATTAACAACACAAAAGCAAGTACGAATTGAAATAGATATGAAATTTGATTATAAGTTCCCAATTAAAATTAGCCCACCATCGTCTTATCAGGAGATTAATCTAATATACAAAATAAACATGATACTTGATTGAAGCTCCAAAAATGCATAATTTTTTTAATTCCACAAATCTTGAAGTCTCAACTCCCACAAGTCAAAGAAGACTCTACAGACGGACCACGTAACTCATTCTTGTAACCTATATGCAATATTTTCATTTTAAAATAGACATTATTATGCTCTTGAATATATTTTGTACATGGGAAAGAAAGAGTGCATGTAATTGCCCGACTTTAGCATCTTAGCTATCATGTAATTGCCCGACTTTAACATCTTAGCTATTTCCTTTTTCCCTTAAAAAAAATCCTTTTTATGAAATTCAATCTCTCTATGCAAGATTGTTTTTAGAAGCAGTGATTATTTAATGCCAGATGTTCAGCATCCGTTATATCACTTTTTTAAAAATCTTTCTTACTTGCTTCTTTTTTTAAAAATCTTTTCTTACTTGCTTCAGAGAACAAATGAGCTATTTTAATTATAATTGACACAATTTACTTCTATTAACTCAACGGGAAAGAAAAGAGTATTCATGAAGGAAAACTTCACAAAGTTCTAAAAAACAACTTTCATGTAACCAAATTCTAAATGTTATGCAGAAACTTCTCATCTATAATTTTATTTCACAAAATTACAAATACATGAAACTCTTTAGAAAACGCTATGAAGAAAAAGAAAATCAAATATAGAAAGTCAAATAATTCAGGAGGTCATCATACTTACTCCTTCATCTGATAAGCAACAACTCCTAGCTCATTATATACAAGTGGATCTGATGGGCAAATACTTTTAGCCTGCATAAAAAACTGAGGCAGACAGATTTTTCAGTAATCTAGCAGTTCCATAAAGCAATAAACTTGTAACAAATAAGACGTGAAAATTGTTATGCCCGTATGTAATAGAAGAAAGATTGCATTTACACCCCCAAAAAAATCAGGATATCTGAAATGACAAAATAGGGTAACCTATGCTTCTAAGCAACCAAATTCCAGAGTTGCAGTTGTACTATTCAACTCGCAAGCACTCATTGTTCCTCTTCAAGCTTCTAATCTAACCTTGTTTTCCATCCTTATGAACAAAGAACGTTGATTTGGAAAAGAGTGAGAAACATGGAGAAGGGAGAACTGGAAGTCCACTGATCAAAAACTAGCACCTATAATAACCTTCTTTTACCTAATTATTGTATCAATTGCCATTAGAAATTTCCAAAATCCCAGTATCTTCGTGCTTAACAACTATTCATTGGATTTAAATACTAATTTAATCAAATTCTAGACAGCAGTACTCTGAGTACAAAGTACGTCCTTGCTTAAAGTGAATAACCACCATGACCTACTTCTACGTCCACAATTGTTGACGAATTCCCGATTCCGCTACATTCTAACTTCTTCCAAACTTAAAACAACAAACATCTAAATCATATAGCAATAATTAGCTTCTCAAGTTTAAGCATGGTATAAGCTCCTGTTCTATTTACAAAACTTATTTCTGGAGACGTGCAACGTTAGAAAGGTTTCCTTGTAGATTTTTCAATTTACATTTAGAAAAACTCAAACTTGTGGAAAAATACAGATTTACGCTCTCAGCTCTAAATTCATGCATCACAAAGAGCTAACAAGAATACTATATACCAGAAAGAAGTCATCAAAATTATTGTAATAATAGAAAAAATATAAGTCTCTCAGAATTTGAAGTTTATTTCAAATTCTAACCAAAGCAAAGCCCAGAAATGAAAATTTAAACATGTTTTGGGAGCAAGACACCTGCTCAGCAAGTTTAAAACTGCGGGTTCGCATGTACTCCATCCCAATGTACAAAGTTGGTAAATGGCACCTGGAATAAGAGAATATCAAGATTCAACCTGTAAAGGGACAATTCATAAATAATAAGAGAAGTTTCACTCCATACCACCTAGGAAATAGATTAACAATGCTTATTACCAAAAAAAAAGGGGGACGTAGATTAGCAGTAAAATGGTATCTCAATCATGAGCCATGATGATAGACAAACTTTAATAATCTCTTGTTTATATTGACAGAGTAAGGCGGGCTTTTAACATGATTCCCTGAAAAAATCGTGATATTTTAATTGTCAATCTCAATTTAGGACCCGCACAGCATTCTAGATGTCGCATTTACTAAAATCATGCAATCAACCAGAGATATGCACTTCCAAAAAAGGGCGAAGAGCTTCAAATCAATGAAGTAAAACAATAAAGCAAAAGGTTAAAAAACAAAGACACATGGATTTCTGCACGAACCTCCATGAAGGCCAACAAACATTTTCAACATTTATAAATAAAAAAATTTAAAAAAAAAAAAAACTGAAAACCCTCCTTGTCATGTACCCAAGCGCCGTTGCAGAAATGAAAAGAAATTTAATGGTTGACTAGTTTCTTTTTTCTTTATTAAAAAGAGAGGAAAGAAAAAACAAAACACCTAAAGAAACTATTGGAAAGAACACGTTTTTCCTATTTTAGGAAACTGTATAATTGATTGATTGTGTTTCTGGTTTTATTGTTTCCGGATTCTAGGAGTTGACTTCTCTAATTTGTAAATTAGGAAATTCTTGTTTATTCTTTCCTTAATAAGACACTTTTGATCGATTTTCATCATCTTATTTACTCTGAATTCTGAGATGGTATCAGAGCTCTAGGGATTTCATAGCTTCTGTTTATCGATCCTTGCTGTGTTTTTCTGGTTCTCATTCCAGAATTTATTCCTTTGTCAAACGATTCTGGTTCTCATTCTAGAATTTATTCATTCCAGAATTTATTCCTTTGTCAATCGATTCCGATTCTCATTCCAGAATTTATTCCTTTGTCAATCGATTCCGATTCTCATTCCAGAATTTATTCCTTTTGTCAATCGATTCACTATCTTGACCCTATTGCAAGTTTTTTTTCTGGCCTTCTTTCTTGCTGTCTTTCTTCTCTTCATTCCACTTGAATCATGTCAAAAAACGCTGGAGATAGTCATACATCTAAATCCCAAGTAACCGGTGTTCAACCAACCGAAGACAGCCGCTATGATGTCCGAGAGCTGCCTAAATATTCAGGCAGTGTACAAGGTGAATGGAAGGAACTATTTGAAGTGGTCTCAACTGATGTGGAGTACACACTTAAAGGGCAAAGGAAAGCTAAGCCACTTGCTTGGTATCGGTCCAAAAAGGGAAGATCCAAAGTTCGATGCGTGGGATGAAAAAGATTCAATGGTGATGTCTTTGGCTTTAGAACTCTATGTCTCCAAAGATTAGCGATACATGCATGTTTCTTAATACCGCTAAGGGATTTGGGATGCAATCGCACAAACGTACTCAAAGGTTCGAGATGCTGCACAATTCTATGAGATCAAAACTAAAATTGCGACAACAAAACAGGGTAGCCGAACGGTTACTAAGTGTTCCAGTCTATTGCAAAGCCTTTGGCAAGAAATGGATCATTATCAATGCATCCAAATGAAGTGCAGTGAGGATGCAGCCACTCTTAAAAGGTTCGTTGAAAAAGACAAAATTTATGATTTCTTGGCAGGTCTTAATATGGAATTTGATGCAGTGAGAGTTCAAGTTCTTGGCAAGGAGGATTTGCCATCTCTGACAATATCTATAATCCGGGCCGAAGAAGGAAGGAGAGGAGTCATGATTGAAAATGCTTCTGTTGAGAGCTCCGCATTGTTGACAAGAACAAGTGAGAAGAATGTCATGTTAGAACAGTCTCTTACCGAAGAAAATAAACAGCCATATCAGTCAAAGCCTTTTAACAGAGACAACCTATCGTGCACTTACTGTAAAAAGGCTCGCCACACCAAAGAGAAGTGCTGGAAACTTCATGGTAGGCCCGCAAGTTCCCAATAAGAATGGGACAAGAAGAAATGGACAAGGGAGAGGACAACAAAGTCAAGTTCGCATGGCTGGAGTACAAACTACCGACAACAGCAACAACTCAGAAACATCACTGGAGTTCAACAAAGAATATATTGAGAGATTGAAGAGTTTCTTGGGACCACTAGAGAAGCAGTCACCCACGGCGGCAAGTACTTGTAACCTGGCCTTACCAGGCATATCCTCCAACCCTTGTGCTCTTATTGCTTCGGATAATGCTATTCATAGTACATGGATAATGGACTCAGGAGCCACATACCATATGACCTCTTCCTCCACTAAATTTCTCATATACACCTTGTCGTAGTAATACAAAAAACACCATAGCCGATGGTTCAGTCACTATTGTTGCTGGTCAGGGAGATATTCTTATTAGTGAATCTCTTATACTTAAAAATGTTCTTCATGTCCCAAAATTATGCACCAATCTTGTGTCTATCCAAAAACTGACCAAAGATGCTAATTGTAGTGTGATTTTTTATTCCTCTCATTGTGAACTTCAAGAATTAGGTACGAGGAAGATGATTGGACGTGCTAGGGAGAGAGATGACCTTTACTATCTTGAAGGACCTAGTGAACAACATAAATTTGAGCATGTTTCTTCCCTATCAAAGAGTCACCTAAAACCAATAAAGACAAAATATGGCTTCATCCCCGTCGTCTTGGTCATCCATCATTCAATGTTCTTAAAGTCATGTTTCCTTCATTATTCAATAAAATTGCTATCGAAAGCTTTCATTGTGATGTGTGTGAGCTTGCTAAACACAAGCGTTCTGTTTTTCCAATAAGCAATAAAAGAACCTTATTTCCATTTACTCTTATTCATAGTGATATTTGGGGGCCTTCTACAATTCCTAATATTTCAGGAGCTCGTTGGTTTGTTTCATTTATTGAACATCAGTCAAAGCCTTTTAACAGAGACAACCTATCGTGCACTTACTGTAAAAAGGCTCGCCACACCAAAGAGAAGTGCTGGAAACTTCATGGTAGGCCCGCAAGTTCCCAATAAGAATGGGACAAGAAGAAATGGACAAGGGAGAGGACAACAAAGTCAAGTTCGCATGGCTGGAGTACAAACTACCGACAACAGCAACAACTCAGAAACATCACTGGAGTTCAACAAAGAATATATTGAGAGATTGAAGAGTTTCTTGGGACCACTAGAGAAGCAGTCACCCACGGCGGCAAGTACTTGTAACCTGGCCTTACCAGGTATATCCTCCAACCCTTGTGCTCTTATTGCTTCGGATAATGCTATTCATAGTACATGGATAATGGACTCAGGAGCCACATACCATATGACCTCTTCCTCCACTAAATTTCTCATATACACCTTGTCGTAGTAATACAAAAAACACCATAGCCGATGGTTCAGTCACTATTGTTGCTGGTCAGGGAGATATTCTTATTAGTGAATCTCTTATACTTAAAAATGTTCTTCATGTCCCAAAATTATGCACCAATCTTGTGTCTATCCAAAAACTGACCAAAGATGCTAATTGTAGTGTGATTTTTTATTCCTCTCATTGTGAACTTCAAGAATTAGGTACGAGGAAGATGATTGGACGTGCTAGGGAGAGAGATGACCTTTACTATCTTGAAGGACCTAGTGAACAACATAAATTTGAGCATGTTTCTTCCCTATCAAAGAGTCACCTAAAACCAATAAAGACAAAATATGGCTTCATCCCCGTCGTCTTGGTCATCCATCATTCAATGTTCTTAAAGTCATGTTTCCTTCATTATTCAATAAAATTGCTATCGAAAGCTTTCATTGTGATGTGTGTGAGCTTGCTAAACACAAGCGTTCTGTTTTTCCAATAAGCAATAAAAGAACCTTATTTCCATTTACTCTTATTCATAGTGATATTTGGGGGCCTTCTACAATTCCTAATATTTCAGGAGCTCGTTGGTTTGTTTCATTTATTGAACATCATGCTTGTATGACATGAATTTTCCTCTTAAAAAACAATTACGATGTGAGTCTTGTGTTTCCAATGTTTTTTAATATGGTTAAAACCCAATTTGGCGTGGGAATCAAACGGTTTCGATCTGACAATGCTAGAGATTATTTCAATCAAAATCTCTCCCCATTCTTTCAACAAAATGGCATTATTCATGAGTCATCTTGCATAAACACCCCTCAACAAAATGGGGTTGCTGAGCGGAAAAACGGCCATCTCTTACAAGTCACCTGAGCTTAATGTTCCAAAAAATTATTGGGGAGAAGCCATGTTAACCGCAGCCCACATCATAAATAGATTGCCCATGAGAGTACTTGATTTTCAGAGTCCTGTACAAGTCCTTGCAAAATTATGTCCTAATTTGAATGTCTCCAACAATCTTGTTCCAAAAATTTTCGGTTGTGTTGCATTTGTTCATGTCCATTCTCAAAAGGGGTAAACTTGACCCAAGAGCAACCAAATGTGTCTTTGTTGGCTATTCGTCTACTCAAAAAGGTTATAAGTGCTACATCCTCCCGCTCGAAAATTTTATGTATCTGCAAACGTTACCTTTGTTGAGGACGATCAATACTTTCATACTCCTTATCTTCAGGGGGAGACGTCATTCATGGAAGATAAATTTCTTCTTGAGCTGCATGTGTCTCAGCCTACAACTGTTCCTGTCCAACCTGTCACAACTGTTCTTGTCCAGCCTATCCAGTTCGAAATTGTTTCTGTCCAGCCTGTCCAGTTCGAAACAGATATTGTCCAAGCCGAAACTGCTCCTCCTGTAATACAGAATCGTCTTGAGCCGTTTGCTAAAGTCTATTCAAGGAAGAAAGGGCCATTATCTCAACCGATGCAAGTCCAATCATCTGAATCAAACCCAGTGACTGATGAGGTAAGTTCTTCAACTACTCCTTCTGATTCCAAAGATCCAAATATCCATAAAGAAGATGGCATTGATGTTCCTATAGCACTTAGGAAAAAGACTAGGACTTGCACCCAACATCCCTTATACCTTTTCATGACCTATAACAAACATTATCTGAGGCACTAGGAAATGAGAATTGGAGGAATGCCATGAAGGTGGAAATGGAGGCCTTTGAGAAAAACAAGACATGGGATTTGGTGGAATTGCCGAAAGGGAAGAAATCGATTGGATGCAAATGGGTCTTTACCATTAAATATAAGTCTGATGGCTCACTAGAAAGATATAAGGCAAGGTTTGTTGCCAAAGGTTTATACACAAACCTATGGCATAAATTATCTTGAGACATTTGCCCCGGTAGCAAAGATGAACACAGTGAGTGTTACTGTCATTGGCAGCCAACTTTGAATGGAGACTGCAGTAATTTGATGTCAAGAATGCCTTCCTACATAGTGATCTTGAGGAAGAAATCTATATGGAGGTTCCTCCAGGGTTCGGCTCTACAAGTGGAGAACAAAAAGTATGCTGGTTAAGAAAGGCTTTGTATGAATTCAAACAATCCCCAAGAGCTTGGTTTGGAAAGTTTACCAAGGTTATGTTAAATCTTGGATTTAGACAAAGTCAAAGTGATCATAAATTGTTCGTAAGACATTCAGCTTCAGGGGGAGTCACGGCATTGCTAGTATATGTAGATGACATCATAGTGACAGGAGATGATTTGGAAGGAATTGGGAAATTAAAAGAGCATCCAGTGAAAGAATCGAGATCAAAGATCTTGGTGATCTTAAGTATTTCCTTAGCATAGAGGTGGCTCGCTCTCGACAAGGAATTTTCATATCTCAATAGCAGTACGTGATTGATCTTTTGAAGGAGACAGGTAAACTGGGATGTAAACCAGTTGACACACATATTGAATTCAACCATAAATTGAGTAGTGTTCCAAAAGATGTGGGGGTTGACAAAGGCAATTATCAGAGGCTAGTTGGGAGATTAATTTACTTGTCACACACAAGACCAAACATAGCATATGTTGTTAGTGTAGTGAGCCAATTTATACATAATCCTAAGGAGACTCATCTAAAGGCCGTGTATAGAATTCTATAGTACTTGAAGGGTTCACCTGGTAAGGGAATCTTGTTTAAATGAGGAGAAAGGCTAAGCCTTGAAGCCTATACTGATGCCGATTATGCTGGATCAATTGATCTTAGAAGATCAACATCGGGGTACTGTACATTCCTAGGTGGAAATCTTGTTACATGGAGGAGTAAGAAACAAAATGTGGTTGTGAGATCAAGTGCAGAAGCAGAATTCAGGTCCATGGAGCTTGGAATTTGTGAACTTCTATGGTTAAAGATAATTTTGGGAGATCTAAAGGTCAAGGTTGAAAGTCCGATGAGATTGTTTTGCGATAATAAGTCGGCCATCAATATTGCTCACAATCCAGTGCAACATGATCGCACGAAGCATATAGAAGCTGATAGACACTTTATAAAGGAAAAGCTTGATAGTGGCATAATTTGTACTCCATTCATCTCCACAAAGAATCAAGTTGCATATGTTCTTACAAAGGGGCTTTCTAGTACAGTTTTTCAGAGACTAGCGGACAAGCTTGGAATGGATAACATCCATTCATAAGCTTGAGAGGGAGTGTTGGAAAGAACACGTTTTTCCTATTTTAGGAAACTATGTAATTGATTGATTGTGGTTCTAGTTTTATTGTTTCCGGATTCTAGGAGAGTTGACTTCTCTAATTTGTAAATTAGAAGATTCTTGTTTATTCTTTCCTTAATTAGTCTCTATGGTGTAATTATATATACATGTAAGCAGCCCCTCGTAATAAGACACTTTTAATTGATTTTCATCATCTTATTTAGTTTGAATTCTGAGAGAAACAAAAGAAAAGACCAAAAGAGTGGTGCTAGTACCCAGGAAAGAGACGAGCTGCAGTGCGATAAGCTGACATTGCTTGATCACCCTCTTCTTGAGCAGCAAAAGCATTGCCATAACCTATCCAAGCAGGTGGAAAGGTTCCATCTAGACTGGTAGCCTTACTGTAGCATAGAGACGAAAAAAATCACTTCCAATTAACAACATTAGAACACTGATAAACCAATAAAGAAATATAAATAGACAGAGGTAGTAAGCTTGAACTTAATTTAAACTACTAGACAGAAAGTGCAACACCTTCAAATTGCAACAATTATTTTTCTTTTTTTTATAAGAAAACAAACATTATTTGATAGACTAATAACGTCAATACTCTATTATGTGTATTTAGGATGAGAAACATGATAAGATTCTAACTAGAACAGAGGAAAAAGAACTGAAAGATTGAATCTTTATTGATAAAACAGTGATGGATCTCAATACAATCCTACAAACCCTAACAATGGTGGTATTTGAGAGACCACCAATTCTCCCCAAGTAACCCAAATTTTCATTAACCCCCACCACCACATTAACAACTAAACCCACTTTGACTAAATGCTAACCAAATTCTAACAAACTGCTAACTTCTCTAACCAACTAACCAATAAGATCCTATCATTAACCAGCCCCAAACAAACACCTTGTCCTCAAGGTGTAAGCCAAGAAATCGCATCGGAATGACTCCACCTTCTTCCCATTTTGATGACCCCGAATCTTGGAATGTCGAATGGAGCAGCGAATCACGGAGAGACCAACTCAGCAGCAACTAACTCATAAACAAGGAATCTTGGAATCACGAACCCAAGAACGATGATCCCAACAGCAAAGGATCTAAGAGCAACGCGCTCAAGAATGTCAAACCTAGAAACGTTGGGTTTTGGAGTAATGAACCCCTGGGTTTTAGAACTTCCATTTGCATTTTCAATTCCAACTCTTCCCGACCCAACCACATTTCCTTCGATAATTTCAAACCCAGCACCAATCTCGTCAAAATTTGCATCGGGAAAATTGAGCCAACCCCTAGCGTGCCGGAATTCCAAGACCCATCCCTAATTTCACCGGAATTCCTTGTCCCGACCCCAATGACGATGATCCCAACAGCAAAGGATCTAAGAGCAATGCGCTCAAGAATGTCAAACCTAGAAACATTGGGCTTTGGAGTAATGAACCCCTAGGTTTTAGAACTTCCATTTGCATTTTCAATTCCAACTCTTCCCGACCCAGCCACATTTCCTTCGATAATTTCAAACCCAGCACCAATCTCGTCAAAATTTGCATCGAAAAAATTGAGCCAACCCCTAGCATGCCAGAATTCCAAGACCCAGACCTAATTTCACCGGAATTCCTTGTCCCGACCCCAATGAAGCTGGGGAAGGCCCACCCTCAATTGCACGAAAAGCAGCCCCAATTGTGCCGGAATCAAGGCACCCAGTCTAAATCCGGCCGGAATTTCGAAACCCAACCCAAATCTTGCCGAAATTCGCCCTGAAAATATCTGACCAAGTCCCAATCACGCCGACAGATGAAGACCCAATCCAAATTGCTCCAAAATCAGCTGAAATCAAAACCTATCTCGCCAGAGTTTCTAACCCCAAGCCTAATCACGTGGGGATAGGAACCAATCAGACCGGAATAGTGAAACCCAGCCCCATCAACGCTCGATTCTGCCCTAATTGCGCAGGAATCTTCAAAATTGACGCTAAAAAAAGGTTGTCTCCTCTGTCGATGATTTTTGACAATGCTCCCTACGATTCCCCTCTCAGACGCCTACATTCCTTCTCTGTCCTCCACCATCAGCATTTTCACTCTCTCTAATGTTGCAAAGAGTTGCCTTTGTTCTTCCAACATCTTTCGAATCGGAGCAAAAGAATCCCTTACTTCTTCTCTAACTTCCCCAACTTCCTTCATCACTAATTAATGAACTTCTCTGATTTCTTTCTCTAACTCATCCAACCTTCCATCGAGTCCTCCTCAACCATGCCCAGAAAAGTATGCTCTGATACCATTTGATAAGAATCTAACTAGAACAAAGGACAAAGACCTGAAAGATTGAATCATTAACAACTAAACCCCTTATTTATACCACTAGACCCACTCTGACTAAGTGCTAACCAAATTCTAACAAACTGTTAACTTCTCTAACCAACTAACAAGATCCTATCAAAACATTAAGTCAACTCGGACCACGCCATCTAAAATGACACACCTAAGTCTAAGGGGAAATCAAGGGAGGAAATTCCTAAATCATAGTTTGTGGTGCACGGCATATGATATGATGTTTCTCTTGATACTGCTCCAAGAAATGCAGAGAAACTACTAGTAGAGAAAAAGCAACTATCTATACTTGGGAGAGATGCATGTAATTCAAAGGTTTCAAGGTTTACTATGGAATACCTGAAATAACGGCGTGATTGATCATACTTCTTGATACAATAGTAATAGCAACCAACAGCGAACCATGATAAAGCCCTGAAAGGAGAAAACTTCCGATTGAGTGCTCTACTAAATGCGCAAGAGAGAATGAGCATCTAAGAGCAGAAAATGCAAAAGAAAGTCTAGAATCTATCATTTGTATTCTACTTCATCAACATCAGTCACCATTCCAAAGGAAATACAAGACAATTCACAACGAAAGTTTTGCTCAGTTTACAAGCTTTTGAACTTCTGTTAACCTTGAGGAAGAGAAAAACATCTCATTCATAATGCATATGCAGCTGATGACTATTTTATGAGTATCTAAAATAAGTAAGGGCATGTTCTTTTGCCCAAAAAACTCAAAAAAAGACAACTCAAGTTTCAACTTTATTCAAGTTCACGTTCTTTTAAGTTACAACTTTATTCAATAATACTCAACTTTATTCAAGTTCTAACTTCAACTCAAGTTATAACTCAAATTCAACTTAAAAACTACACTCAAGTTACACTCTAAAAGAACAACTCCTAAATATACATGCAATATCTTCATAGAGAAAGTGAATGAAGTTGTAAGATAATAAAATCAGCCTCACTTCTGAGGATAGTCTTTCACTAGATTGCATGCCATAAGATAGAGTTCATTTGATTGCCCAAGTTCCATGGCAGCTGCAAGATGCACTAGTGTACTTTTCAGATGGAAAGGATCC
>JACAGA010000020.1:4922020-4942020 GCA_029231665.1 Morus indica
GTTTGTAAGAGCTTTTTACTGTAGTTAAACTCAAATCAGTGAAATGAACGAAACTTTTTCATTTGAAATAGAATGAAGTAAACTCATCAACAAAAAAAAAAAAAAAAAAAAAAAAAAAAAACACTAGATACTTTGAAATCTCGGATTATACACAGTACTCCAAGTAATTCATTCCTTTGTTTTTTTTTTCCCAAACTAACAACCAAAAATAACCTAATTTCTTCAAACATGTATTTGTCAAGCCCTAATTTCAGAAGGGGAAAAGACAATCGGTTCAATCAGAGAGAGAGAGGGGGTTAAGTGACGACTTACAAGGCATTTGGCGGCCAGGTAGCGGAAGCGGAGGTCGCGGAGGACGATCTGGGAGGCGTTGAGAAGGTGGTAGGCGCGGCGATAATGGCGGCCGAGAAAGAGGGCCTGAGCCTGCATGTAGATGTCGGCGGGATCGTTGGTAAAGGCGGCGACCTTGTCGGCGAAGAATATGGCCGACGAATACAGATGCTTGCTCACGCAGTCCCTCACCACCCCTCGAAGCTTCTCGATTTCCTCCTCTCTCATTTTTCTTCTCTTTGCTCCGATCGCCTTCAATAATGATGAGGAAGAAGAAGAAGAAGAAGAAGCAGCAGCAGAATAAGAATAAGAGAGCACTGTTACTGTGAGGAGGAAGAGAACTAGAGAGAGAAGGTAATCTTGAATCTGAGAGGGTTTTTCCTTTGGAGGTCCGTTCAATTGAGGCGGGAGGTTCAGACTTGTGAGAGAGCAATCTGTATTTTGAATTTTAATTTTTATTATTTTATTTAGGCTTTTTCTTCTCTCCTATAAAATGACCTTCTTGCCCCACTCTAAATTTATAGAGTCTAGTTTGCTGCTTCAAGTTTTTAATTTAAGTTGAGATGTAATTTTATATGAAAACTTTTTACTGTAGTAAAAAAGTTAAATGTGACTATTTTTAAGAGTTTTTTATTATAATAAAACTTAAATTATAAATTCGAATCGGTGAAACGAATGGAGCTATAGTGTTTATTATATTTATTAAGAGGACGTTTAGTTTATCGATTTAGAATTATAATTCAAAATTATTCTCAATTTACGTGTATTTTTTATGAAAAAAATATTAAACGAGCCACGAATTATGATTTGAATCATGACACAGATCCTTACTCCAAACATACTCTAACTTTTTTAGTAAATGACAGTTTAATTTTTATTTTTTAATTTTAACAAAATGGTCCTTAACATTAATAAAATAGTGCAATTAAGTTTTTTTGGTCTAAATCCATCAAATTACATACATTAAAACTAATGTGACTCTAAAAGATGAGTCCGTTCACTTCGTTGAATCGAGTTTGTAATTCGAGTTGAGATATGATTTTATGTGCGAGTTTTTTACTGTAATAAAAAATTAAATGTAACTGTTTCTAAAAAAATTTTACTGTAATAAAATTTAAATTCTAAATTCGAATCAGTAAAGTAAAGTGAACGGGAAATTACTCTAAATTCGTGTTTGAGCTGGAAAATTCTGAAGATTTTTAAAAATTAAGGTCTCGTTCACTTCACCGATTCGAGTTTAGAATTTGAGTTTTGCTACAGTAAAAAATTCTCAAAAACAGTCACATCTAACTTTTTTACTACAGTAAAAAGCTCTCACATAAAATTACATCTCAACTCGAATTATAAATTCAAATCAACGAAGTAAACGGGCCCTAATATATTTTATGAATGGGAAAATTAAATAAAAACAAAAAAGAAACAGAGAGAGAGATAGAGAGAGAGAGAGAGAGAGAAATATGTCATTCTCTCTCATGCCCTGAAGGCTTTTGCCCTAGTCACCGCCGGCCTTGGTGTAACACCCTGAAGAATTAATTGAGATTAATTAAGGTAATTAAGATTATTAGTGTGCCTAATCTGATTTTTAAAATTGAGTTTAAATGATTCCAAGGTATTTAAATTATTCACAGTAATTTATTTTAATCCAGAAGTTTGTATGGGCGCATTTCTGGACTGTTTTAGTGCACATGTCATTTTCTTTTTATTTTTCTTTTCCTTTTTTTTTTTTCTTTTCTTTTCCTTCCTTTTCTTTTCTCCCGTGCGTTTTTCTCTCTCTCTCTCTCTCTCACTCTCACTCCCGTACTCTCTCTCTCTCTCTCATTTTTGTCACAAATCAAGACCGAGATTCGAACCAAGAGGGATTTCAAAGAGTTTTCAATATCAAGAGAAGGATTCAAGGTAAGATTACTGAAAGAACCTCTCTTGGATTTCAAGTTTTTCGGATTTAAAACTTACTTTTGGTTCAAAACGGATTTTGATGGATTTTGAGTGAAACTAGGGTAGAAATTGGAGATCTTGGGTTCTTTGGACTTGTTTTAGGACCTAGAACCCAGATCTAGTGGTTGTCCCTTGAGATTTTGTGATTTGGGACTGGATTTGCAGGATTTTGGACTGATTTCCGCGATTTTTCGCGAACTGAAAATGTCCACCGGTCGACCGCATCGGTCGACCGGATTTTGTTAAGGCCACCGGCCGACCGGACCGGTCGACCGGAGTGCACACCACCGGCCGACCGGTGGTGATGCACTCCTCTGTCTCCGGTCGACCGGTGTACACGGGGTTTGACCCTGTTTGGCCTGAAATTGTCGTTTTGACCCCTGTTTTCGGGGAGAACCCAAATTAGCTTCATTTGGGGACTTGGGATGAAAGGATTAGTATCCTTAATCCCTGATTTGATAATTAAAACCCTTGGAATGGAATTTGAACATGAAAAATTGATTAGGGCACACTAATTGGAAAATCTTGGTATATGATTGAGATTTGATTACTTTAGGACTGAGGATTGATCCTAAAGTGGTGTTTTGTATCAGCGCTCGCTGTGGATTCAGACTGAAGGGGCTTGAGGAAGCGGAAGCCGGAAAAGGGCAACGCTAGTCCCAGGTTTGATTGTGCGAGGTAGGATTTCTATCCCTTTTCCTTGTGAGCCTGTTTTCAAAGAAGATTTTGGCCTTGAAAATGTTTTAAAGAAAGGGATTGGTTTGCGAAAGAAAAATGTTTTAAAAACCATGGCTTGTTAGTTTATGGAAATCCTTGGCTTGTCCTGTCCATGGATTCCATAGCTTGTCTAGTCATGTAACCTCATGGCTTGTCCAGTCATGGGGCCCGCGGCTTGAGTAGTTCGTGGGGTCATATGAACGATTTCATAATGTTAAACGGATGATTTCTTAAGATAAGAGATCTTGTGAACTGGTAATAGAGTCTATTGCTGTAAGCCTAGATAGGATGCGGAGAGTGCATCCTCGGGGGCAGAACCCGAAACCGGTCCGGTAGGCGAGGCACTTGGTGAGGTGAGTAATTTGTACTAATTACTTGCTGAAGCCTGTAATACGGTTAGTTTCTGTTATATTTCCTTTGAGAAAAAGGATGTGAGGTTCCGGCTGTTCTGTCGGGCTGAATGTCTTATTTATTTTATTATCGCACTTATTTATTTGTTCGTTTATTTAAATTATTTCAAATTATATCCTACTGGGCCTTTCGCTCATGTTTCAAATGTTTAAACCCCTCCCAGGAGATTCGAGGAGCGGTGCATCATAGCTGAGTGGTGCTACGGATTGATCAAGTGAGGATCGCGTTCATCCTCTGTTATAAATGTAAGGAAAATTGAGAAAAGCTATGTAAACTTAATTAATATTTGGATTTTCTAGACTGTGGATGATGTCTGTTGTAATCGTTTATTTACATGAACATGTATGTATGATACTGTATGTCCTGTGGGGTGGAGCCCTGTGTGTCAGAGGCTCCTGGATTATGTAGATTATTTATATTTTAATGCAGCTAAGTGTGGGACCCGGTTGGGGATCTGCTTTATTAATCCCTAATCGAGCTCCACGTCACCCACCCCGTTTGGGGGGCGTGACAAGAGTGGTATCAGAGCATTAGGTTAAGAACCCCGGGATTGTACATACATGTGTGACATCTGTTATCCACTGAACAGTCTAGTTTGATTTCAGTTGAAGGAAATGGCGCCTCGCCGCAGACTAGGTAACCAGCCGGAACAACCGAATCAAGGATTCTTCGATGCCATGTTTACTGCCTTTCAAGGCATGGCTACTAGAGCTCGGAATGAGCGACCGGCTGAGGATCGGAAACAAGGGTATTTTTGGGAATTCAGGCGAGCGCCTATCCCCACGTTTAACAGTGAGGGAGGACCCCAGGAAGCTGAGTTTTGGATTGACTCCATAGTTAAGCACTTGAGTACTATGGGAGTCCCAGATGAATATTGGGTGGAATTTGCGATGTATAAGATGGAAGGATTAGCAAACACCTGGTGGAAACAGGTCAAGAGGAGGATGGATGTCACAGGGATGACCTGGGAACAGTTCGAGGTGATGTTTAATGATCAGTACTTCCCTCCGAGTTACAGGAAAGAAAAGGCACTGGAATTTATGTCGCTGCAGCAAGGTGACATGTCGGTGAGGGAGTATGAGGCTAGGTTTAGTGACCTATCCCGATTTGCGCCATCTCTAGTGGAGTCTGAACACATGAGATGCCTCCAGTTTGAGAGGGGTCTCAAGAACTCTGTGAGGAGATCCTTGGTAGCTCTAAGACTTCGGAACTTCCGGGATTTGATAGCTGCTGCTACAAGGGTGGAACAGGATAACCTGGCCTATCGTCAAAGTAAAGAAGAAGAAGCAGGTCGGGTCTCTGTCTCTGGTAGACCCTCTGTTTCTGGTAGGCCTTCTGTTTCGGGTGGACCACAGCGGAGTGGTAGAAGAAACCGCAATCAAGAAGTGGCAAGTGGTTGCAGTAGTTCTTCTGGGAGTGACAGAAATGCTCCGTACGGGCCCAGGTGTCACCATTGTGGGCAGGTGGGCCATATTAGGAGGAATTGTCCTAATCGGCCGCCGGCTCAACAAGCCCAAAGTGACGCTTCCTATAGCCAAGAAGGGCCGCCACAGTACATGCCGCCATATCAGCCGCAACATATGCCATACCCTCCTGCGCCGACCTATCAGCCGCCTCAGTATACACAGTTCCGGCCTCAAGCGCCGAGACCGGCACAACCACCTCCGCCACAACAGTATAGGCCTCCGTCTCAGCGGCCTAATGTTGGTGACAGAGGAAAGGGAAAAGTACAGGGACAAGCATATACCCTGGCAGGAGGCAGCTCTGGAGGTCAGACCAGCAACGCGGTGGTTGAGGGTATGATTCTAATCTCTCATTCTTTTGCTCACGTGTTATTTGATACAGGTGCCACACACTCGTTTATATCCAGTTTCTTTGTTCGGACTTTTAAACTGAAATCTGAGAACTTAGAAGTCCCGATGACTTTGAACTCCCCACTGGGATGTGTGGAGGTGATGAGTGTGTGTAAGTCGTGTGAAATCACGATTGGTGGTGAGCGATTGAGAGCAGACTTGATTATCCTTCCGATGACCCTGTTTGATGTGGTGCTCGGAATGGATTGGCTGTCAAGACACGGTGCAATTGTTGATTGCTACCGTAGGAAGGTGACCTTGGTGACAGATTCCGGGACCGTGATTGCTTATCAGGCAGAGATGAACCCAGTCCTTGGGGAACGACTGTTGAAGTACAGCGTTGGGGGACGGAAGAATCTAGCATGTTTCTTTTCCCTTCTTGCCTCAGAAGGTGAATCTGAAGTGATCAGGGATAGTGTGGGAATCCCTGTAGTGGATGAGTTCCCAGATGTATTTTCTGATGAGCTACCTGGTTTACCGCCAGATCGGGAAATTGAATTCTGCATTGATTTGGTTCCGAGGACGGCACCTATCTCCATTCCTCCATATCGGATGGCTCCGGCGGAGATGAAGGAATTGAGAACGCAGCTTGAAGAGCTGGCAGAAAAAGGATATATTCAGAATAGTACTTCCCCTTGGGGTGCACCGGTGCTATTTGTGAAGAAGCACGACGAATCTCTTCGGTTGTGTATTGACTACCGACAATTGAACAGGGTAACTGTGAAGAATAAGTACCCACTGCCGAGGATCGATGAATTGTTCGATCAGTTGGGTGGATCACAGTTCTACTCTAAGATTGATTTGAGGTCCGGGTACCACCAATTGAAAATCAGGGAGGAGGACGTTCCAAAGACTGCTTTCAGAACTCGGTACGGGCACTTCGAGTTTCTGGTAATGCCGTTTGGGTTGACAAATGCCCCTGCCGCATTCATGGATTTGACGAACTGTATTTTTCAGCCGTATTTGGATCGGTTCGTGATCGTCTTCATTGACGACATACTGGTCTACTCGAAGACTTGGGAAGAACATGCGCAGCATCTTAGAATTGTTCTTCAGACTCTTCGAGAACACCAATTGTATGCGAAGAAGGAAAAGTGTGATTTCTGGCTGACAGAGGTGAAGTTCCTTGGCCATGTGATTTCTGGACAGGGAATTTCTGTAGATCCTTCTAAGATTGAGACTGTGCTACAGTGGGAAAGGCCGAAGAATGTGGCAGAGATCCGAAGCTTTCTCAGACTCGCGGGGTATTATCGGCATTTTGTGAAGGACTTCTCGAGTATCGCTGCACCGATGACTCGGTTGACCAAGAAAGAAGTCAGATTCGAGTGGGATGCTGAATGTGAACATGCCTTTCAGGAATTGAAGGTAAGGTTGACAAGTGCACCGATTCTGACGATCCCTAATACCGAGGAGCCATACGAGGTGTACTCTGATGCCTCGGGGGTTGGGCTTGGTTGTGTCTTGATGCAAGGCGGACACGTAGTAGCTTACGCATCTCGCCAACTGAGACCGCACGAGCGGAATTACCCCACGCATGACTTGGAGTTAACAGCGGTAATATTTGCTCTGAAGATATGGAGATGTTATCTCTATGGAGCAAGGTTTCAGGTCTTCTCTGACCATAAGAGTCTGAAGTACTTGTTTACTCAGAAAGATCTGAACCTCAGACAGAGGAGATGGGTAGAGTACATGGAAGATTATGACTTCACCCTGCAGTATCATCCTGGAAAAGCTAATGTGGTGGCTGATGCCCTTAGTAGGAAAACGTCAGGGACTCTGGCGTCATTAGCTTTGGAGGATTGGAAGAGGACTGAAGTGGTGAGTGAGTATGATCTTCAGTACCATGAGGATTATAACCAGGCTGTGGTGTATAATCTGATTTCCGCACCAGCTCTTGTGCAACAAGTCAAGCAGAATCAGTGGCAAGATTCTCATCTTCAGGGAATCTGGACTCGAATCTAGAATGGAGAACAGTTTGAGAATTGGAGAATCCGAGAAGACGGGACGCTGTACTTTCGCGACCGCCTCGCTGTTCCTAAAGTGGGTGAGATCAAGAAAGTGATTCTGCATGAAGCTCACAAATCGAGGTACGCCATTCATCCGGGTAGTACTTAGATGTACCAGGACTTGAAGAGACAGTACTGGTGGAGAGGTATGAAGAGAGATGTTCGTGAGTACGTCTCGGAATGCGTGACTTGCCTCCAAGTTAAAGCTGAGCACCAGAAGCCAGCAGGAGAGTTGCAACCTCTTCCTGTCCCTGAATGGAAGTGGGAGCATATCACGATGGATTTTCTGATGGGACTACCAAGAACTGAGCATAGGCACGATGCCATCTGGGTGGTGGTAGATCGGTGGACGAAGTCCGCGCACTTCATACCGTTCCGTGCAACGTATTCTCGGAAGATTCTGTCAGAATTGTACCTAGAGCACATCGTGAGGTTACACGGGGTGCCACTGTCTATCACGTCTGATCGTGATACGCGTTTCAATGCAAGGTATTGGAGAAGTTTCCAGGAAGCCATGGGAACAAAATTGAACTTCAGCACAGCATTTCATCCTCAGACGGATGGACAATCTGAAAGAGTTATTCAGATTCTGGAGGATATGCTTCGTGCTTGTATTCTGGATTTTGGCGGGAATTGGAAGAAATACCTGCATTTAGCTGAGTTTGCCTACAATAACAGCTATCAGGCCAGTATCGGTATGGCACCGTTTGAGGCGTTGTATGGTCGTCCTTGTAGGTCACCTGTTTGTTGATTGGAACCAGAGGATAGACTTACAACTGGACCGGATGTCATTCAAGAGAACAATGAGAAGATAGCTGTGATTCGAGAACGTCTGTTGACAGCTCAAAGTCGTCAGAAGAGCTATGCTGACAGGAGGCGTAGGCCTCTGGAATTTCAAGAAGGCGACTTTGTTCTGTTGAAGGTTTCTCCACGCAAGGGAGTTACTCGGTTTGGTGTGAAAGGAAAACTCGCACCGAGGTATGTGGGACCATTCCCGATCGTGCAACGAGTCGGAGTGGTGGCGTACCGGTTGGCTTTACCGCCTGAGCTATCTCACGTGCATGACGTGTTTCATGTCTCCATGCTTCAGAAATGTCAACCTGAGCCGGAAGCAGTAGTGCAGTGGTTTGACGTTTCGATACAGTATGACGCGTCTTACGAGGAGGCACCAGTCCAGATTCTTGACAAGAAGATGAAGAGTCTGCGTCATCGTGAGATTCCGCTAATGAAAGTGCTGTGGCAGCACCATGGTGCTGAGGAAGCAACATGGGAGCTTGAAACGACGATGCAGGAACGTTATCCGCATCTGTTTGCACTTTGAGGTGTGTTTTAATTTCGAGGACGAAATTGCCTAAGGGGGGTGGAGCTGTAACACCCTGAAGAATTAATTGAGATTAATTAAGGTAATTAAGATTATTAGTGTGCCTAATCTGATTTAATTAATTGAGTTTAAATGATTCCAAGGTATTTAAATTATTCACAGTAATTTATTTTAATCTAGAAGTGTGTATGGGCGCATTTCTGGACTGTTTTAGTGCACATGTCATTTTCTTTTTATTTTTCTTTTCCTTTTTCTTTTTTCTTTTCTTTTCCTTCCTTTTCTTTTCTTTCTTCCGTGCATTTTTCTCTCTCTCTCTCTCTCCCACTCTCACTCCCGTACTCTCTCTATCTCTCTCTCTCTACGATTTTTGTCACAAATCAAGACCGGATTCGAACCAAGAGGGATTTCAAAGAGTTTTCAATATCAAGAGAAGGATTCAAGGTAAGATTACTGAAAGAACCTCTCTTGGATTTCAAGTTTTTCGGATTTAAAACTTACTTTTGGTTCAAAACGGATTTTGATGATTTTCGAGTGAAACTAGGGTAGAAATTGGAGATCTTGGGTTCTTTGGACTTGTTTTAGGACCTAGAACCCAGATCTAGTGGTTGTCCCTTGAGATTTTGTGATTTGAGACTGGATTTGCAGGATTTTAGACTGATTTCCGCGATTTTTCGTGAACTGGAAATGACCACCGGTCGACCGGATTTTGTTGAGGCCACCGGCCGACCGGACCGGTCGACCGGAGTGCACACCACCGGCCGACCGGTGGTGATGCACTCCTCTGTCTCCGGTCGACCGGTGTACACGGGGTTTGACCCTGTTTGGCCTGAAATTGTCGTTTTGACCCCTGTTTTCGGGGAGAACCCAAATTAGCTTCATTTGGGGACTTGGGATGAAAGGATTAGTATCCTTAATCCCTGATTTGATAATTAAAACCCTTGGAATGGAATTTGAACATGAAAAATTGATTAGGGCACACTAATTGGAAAATCTTGGTATATGATTGAGATTTGATTACTTTAGGACTGAGGATTGATCCTAAAGTGGTGTTTTGTATCAGCGCTCGCTGTGGATTCAGACTGAAGGGGCTTGAGGAAGCGGAAGCCGGAAAAGGGCAACGCTAGTCCCAGGTTTGATTGTGCGAGGTAGGATTTCTATCCCTTTTCCTTGTGAGCCTGCTTTCAAAGAAGATTTTGGCCTTGAAAATGTTTTAAAGAAAGGGATTGGTTTGCGAAAGAAAAATGTTTTAAAAACCATGGCTTGTTAGTTTATGGAAATCCTTGGCTTGTCCTGTCCATGGATTCCATAGCTTGTCTAGTCATGTAACCTCATGGCTTGTCCAGTCATGGGGCCCGCGGCTTGAGTAGTTCGTGGGGTCATATGAACGATTTCATAATGTTAAACGGATGATTTCTTAAGATAAGAGATCTTGTGAACTGGTAATAGAGTCTATTGCTGTAAGCCTAGATAGGATGCGGAGAGTGCATCCTCGGGGGCAGAACCCGAAACCGGTCCGGTAGGCGAGGCACTTGGTGAGGTGAGTAATTTGTACTAATTACTTGCTGAAGCCTGTAATACGGTTAGTTTCTGTTATATTTCCTTTGAGAAAAAGGATGTGAGGTTCCGGCTGTTCTGTCGGGCTGAATGTCTTATTTATTTCATTATCGCACTTATTTATTTGTTCGTTTATTTAAATTATTTCAAATTATATCCTACTGGGCCTTTCGCTCATGTTTCAAATGTTTAAACCCCTCCCAGGAGATTCGAGGAGCGGTGCATCGTAGCTGAGTGGTGCTACGGATTGATCAAGTGAGGATCGCGTTCATCCTCTGTTATAAATGTAAGGAAAATTGAGAAAAGCTATGTAAACTTAATTAATATTTGGATTTTCTAGACTGTGGATGATGTCTGTTGTAATCGTTTATTTACATGAACATGTATGTATGATACTGTATGTCCTGTGGGGTGGAGCCCTGTGTGTCAGAGGCTCCTGGATTATGTAGATTATTTATATTTTAATGCAGCTAAGTGTGGGACCCGGTTGGGGATCTGCTTTATTAATCCCTAATCGAGCTCCACGTCACCCACCCCGTTTGGGGGGCGTGACACTAGGACATCCAGTTCTCTCTGCCTTTTGCCAATCTAGCATCGGATCTTGCTTTCTGAAGGTCGGTATTTCATATCTGTTGTGCTTGAGTGCAGATGGCCGGCAAGCGTAGAATGCGTCTCTCCGGCGTTGGATTGGAGGTGTGTTTTGTTTGAATTTGTTGCGTTCTTTAAACTAGCCCATAATTCGTGTAGTAGATAAGTAGTAGGAAATTAGTAAATAAGAATATAAAAAGAGAGATAGAAAGGAACAAACATGTAATATTATTTTTGGTGTTAGAAATGCTGTAATATGTTGGAGATAAATTTACTGTTTGATGTAAAAGTTACACTAATTTAGTGTAAAAGTTACACCATTTTAGTGTTAAGGGTTGGAGATGCTCTTAGTTATGTTATTCTTAGGCCTCGTTCATTTTACCGATTTGAGTTTTCAGTTTCAGGTTTTTATAGTAAAAAGCTATCAGAAAATGTCACATCTAACCTTTTTTTGCTACAGTGAAAAAACTTTCAGAAAATATTACATCTCAACTCGAATTAAAAACTCAAATTCACGAAGTGAACGAGGATTTGACACATTTAAGTGATATATTTTAACTTCTACAAAAAAATTAAAGAATAATTTTGAGATAGTTTAAAAATACAAGAGATATTGTTTGGATTATCAAAAATACAAGGTTAAACATATGTGATTTACCTAGAGTTAAAAGTTCAGACCATTAGGCCCGGGCTGTGCCGGATGAGGCCAGGTTGGCCCAAAAGCTTATAGAGTTTTGTTTTAAAAAAAAGTTTTAAAAAAAGGGATGATTAGACCGAGCCAACCTGAATAAGCTTTAAGGCTTGGAACTCGGCCCAACCAAGCCTGGAGATTCGAGCTGAGCTCAAGCCAATAGTGACATGACATTTGCCAACTCATTTAGGCCGACCCAAACTTGTAGTTCTAAATTTTACCTAAAACTGAGGGGAGGTATTTATTGAATTTTCTGGTTTATACACTTTTCAACTTTTTTGTTTAAAAAAAAAAATCAAACCCGCACAATTCAAGTCCCCAAGTCAAATGACCACTTAAAAATGAGAAGGATAAAAATAAAACACTATGAAAATGTTAAATTTTTATCCTCCTTTTTAACCAATATAAGATTTTTGCACACAAAAGTCTTTCAAGATTTCTTCAAAACTCTAAATGGAACAAAACTAAAGAGGTGACTTAAGCAACACACTTTACCTAAATTTCTCTAAAAAAAAGTTCATCATGATTAGACTAAATCGTTTGGTTCATGGATTCATAATCATGATTTATAATTATTCTCAATTTACGTGTAATTTTTATGAGAGAAAACATTGTAGCGAACTACAAATCATGATTCGAACCATGACACGAATTCTCATACCAAACACTATCCAGAGTTATGATGGATTGGTCCAATCCCAACTTAGATTAGCCCACATCTTACATTTTGGAGTGTTAATTTGGCTAGGTCGAACCTCATACTTTGACCGTGTTTGGTTAAAAGATTAGATAGATGAAGATGATTACAATAATTCTTTAAATTATCTGGTAGGAAGAAGAGAGAAATGATGAACAATAGTTATTTGTCTAATTAGTATATTGTACATTTTTTTTTCTTTGTCAATGATCTTATGAGTAAAATAATCCTTTTAGCGTTATAGATTAAAATAGGTATGTCTTGAGTTAGGATGGCTTGGCTTAATCTAAACTTAGATCAAACCCACGTTATGTTTTAGGGAGAAATGAGATAAATACTTCTTAAAGTGCATTATTTTAGATGGTATCTTTTATTTCTCTTTAGTCAAATAACTATATTAGTTAAACGGATATTTATCAAGAGTAAGGATTAAAAATTCAGATTTATGCACTTTAAAATCATAATGAAAATGAAAAGCAAAACAATAAGGGCCGTTTAGTTCGCTAATTTGAGTTTTTAATTCGAGTTGATATGTGACTTTACATAAGAGCTTTTTACTTTAGCAAAAAAGTTAGATATGATGGTTTTTTAGAGCTTTTTACTGTAACAAAACTCGAATTTTAAACTCGAATCGATGAAATAAACGGAACCTAAATAATATCATTCATGAATTTTTTTTTTTTAAAAAAAACAATACAATAAATAAGAAATTTGATCATACCATAATAAAGGAAAAAAAAAATTAAAAAAAAAGAGAATAAAATAACAATTTTAGACGCACCATGATATTATAAATGAAGCATGAAAAGGAATGTCAACTGCGTCCGTCTAGAGCAGTAGCATGTGTTTATCGTGTGGACTTTAAAGTAACAGGTAAATCCTCTTTATAACGGATTACACTGTCGACAAGAAATTATAAGCTGAATTAAAAAACAAAAAAGCTGATATGAGAACAAGTGGAAAGAAAATCATACAGTAAAAAGCAAAACAATTAAAATAAAGTAGAAAGAAAACCAGTCCTAGATTACTTTGTTACTAAATTAATCAATTAGTTAACTATCTATGTAATTAAGATGTTTAACTGTCCGTTAGCTTAGTTCCAACGTTGGATAAACCGAAAGTATGAGAAGAGAATCTAATTTCAAGTTATGGGGACAAACAAAAGAGGAGTTTAAGACTGAAATATAAAGTAAAGAACCGTTGCACGACGTGTCCCTCAAGGCTCAAGACAGACCAAAAAGCAAACCCTGCGGTCTTAATAACGGAAAAGCACTGGCAAAAAATTCCATTTGCTACTTGCTGAGGTTTTGTCTTGCTGATGGGTCGTTTTATAATTCAAATATCGGTCGTCTACCCTGTCTATGTCTTTAATTTGTTACCTTTTTATACTTCTCACGAGAGAGAGACTTAAAATTACCATATATATACTCATAACTCTCATTTAAATATATATATATATATATATATATATTGTGTGATATGATGTAATATGTATGTACATATTCGATCTTTATCTATGAAGTACATATATACATGTATATATATGTATGCATGTATGTATGTATATGCATAAGTATATTATATATTACATGCTACGGCAAGGGAAAAAAAAGATTATATATGTGTTACGACAATATATATATTCCATGAATATATTAAGACTGAAGAAGGAAAAAAATATAGTGCAAATTAGAAAGAATACCATAGTAAGCAGCACTTCTGAGGGAAAAAAAAAAAAAAAAAACATATATGTAGGTACATATGGAGCTTTCCAAGTATATAAAAAAAAAAAATCATTAATTATACTGAAATATCAATGAAAATTAATTATGTGGGTGGAACCAGGCCATATGTTTGTAATTTCCAGCATCAAGAGCACCAAAAAGCCTGCAGAGAAATAGAAGGCATTCATGAACTTGAGACGTATTATAGTAATTTTAATCAGCTCTAAATAGCTAGTTTGAAAGTTAATATAACTAAATTACGATCAAAATAATCTAATCAATCCTCAGAGCTTGAAGCGTGCTGTTTATGCTTCAAGAAATTAAGGCATTTTGTTTTTCATAAACTAAAAAGAAAAAACAAAGGGAGAGCAAATATATTAATGCAAATTAAGAAGTAGTACTCACAGTGAAACGGAAAAAGCGTCTGGGCCAAGCCTTCTTGGCGTTCTTGAGTTTGGAGAAAATGGTATGATCTTGGGAACAAATAACATTTCCCGCCGGCGAGTCCAAAAAGGCATTCCGGCGAAGCGGCGGGGACCACAGACCGCTCTGTTGGTAGTCAAAATCGTATTGAGTCGCGTCGAAGAACTTGCCGAGAAGCCTCTCCGACACCGATTTTGAAACCATTTGAATACTACTACTACTACTACTCGGACTCGTCGAGGAGGTAGTTTCCAATGTTGATGATGAATATGGTGATGAACAACAAGTATCACTAGACATGGCCAATGTAATTGAAAGAAACAAGTATCTATTATCTACGAGAGAGAGAGAGAGAGAGAGAAGAGAGAGAGAGAGAGAGAGAGAGAGAGAGAGAGAGAGAGAGAGAGAGAGAGAGAGAGAGAGAGAGATTATTTATTGGGTTTATATGGGTGTATGAGTTCATATATAATGGGAGAAAGTGATTCTAACTGAAAAGAAAGTGTGTGTATAGCTATGGCTTTAGCAATGGGGTTAATTTTGACCTTGTTTTTTTTTTGAGAATTTAAGTTTTTAATTTAATTTAATACGTGATAATTTTTAAAAATTTTTAATTATAACAAAAAAACTTAAAAATGATATTTTTTTTAAAATTTTTAACTGTAAAACTCTGAAAATTTAAATTAATAAAATAAATGAATCATTTTTTTATACAGTTGAAAAAAAGTTTTAAAAAGCCATTTTTTAAAATATTATATAAGGGAGTGCTACAATATCCTACATTTCTTTTATGTTATTAATATTAAATTTTGCGTGAAAAACTGAAATTTATATAGTCGATCCTAATCAAAGAATGTGAAGGAAAAAAAATGAAAGGAAATAATATCGAAGATTGTTGTAATACACGTTTTTTTAGTATGGAGAAAAAAAAATAGGGAGAATTTCAATTTTAGCATTTGTTCCTCAACTTATTTTATTTTAATCGTTTGTATTTATATATATATATATATATATATTTAATTATAGATCAGAACCTCCTGTGCGGTAATGAACTTGACCGTGAAAATTTGGATCTCGTTTACTTCGCGGATTTAATTTTCGATTTGAGTTGAGATGTGATATTTTTTAAGAGATTTTTACTGTAGCAGAAAATTTTAATGTGATATTTTTTAAACTTTTTACTGTAAAAATTTAAAACTAAAAACTCAAATAGATAAAGTGAATAATAGTTACAAATCAACCGTATTATTATTTCATGAAAATAAGAGTTCGTTCGGTTTATAATTTTAAATTATGTGATTAAAATTATTTTTAATTTATGTATATTTTTTATTAAAAAAATATTATAATAAATTACGAACTGTAATTTAAATAAAAAAAATAAATTTAAGTACGTAACATACCTAAAACAACCACGCCACATTTTCTTCTATAACATATATAAGTATGTTTCGGTCTTTGGGGCGTCATTATCCAATATTGTGTAAATACCCAAAACCGAAAAGTAAAAGTTAGGTCAATGTAATAAATACAATATCTAATTTTTGGCTTTGAGTTCCATCGTATTATTTCACGGGTCCCAAGCTCATTTATTTTATTTGCTAGTTTTGACCACGATCAATTTTATATTGTTTTTCTTTTTCACTCTATGCCGTGGCTTCTAAGGCATTAAATATTGGCCAGCACTTGCGTGTGCAGCAGTCCATTTTTATGTGGCTGTCACACTACTTAAATATCCCAACTTCAGAAATCATTACATATCGAGTAATTAGCAAAATTTAAATAGTAAAAATTGATATATAACACAAGCTAGAAGATTTCTACAAGGATGATATTCTAGTCCTATAATTGATTTAAAGTTCCTTAATTTCACCTACAGTAAAAATTCTTAAAAAATGTCACATCTAATTTTATTTGTTATAATAAAATATTTTCAAAAAATGTCACATCTTAAGTCGAATTAAAAACTCAAATCCGTAAAGTAAACGAGACGTAAGTGTCTTTAAGTTTGTTTGATGGTATTAAGCTTATTGAGAGTATGTTTGGTAGGAAAGAAAAGTAGAAGGAAGCAGGTGGATAGATTTTGGGAGAAAAAAATGGAATTATAGGTTGTTTGGTAGAAAAGAAAAGAGAAAGAAAGAGAAAATATAGTGAAAAATAATACATGTGAGTCCCATTATTTTTCTTCTTTTCACAAATGGGCGGAAAATAGAGTGAAAAATTAGGACAACTAATTAAAGTGAGCAAAGTTACTAAACTACAATTTTCTCCATCAACATCCAAGCAAAAAATTTACGAGTAAAATTTTTTCTTTCCTCCCAATTTAACTTTCAATACCAAACAAGTGAATGTAAGCTCATTTTCTTTCCATCTTCTTGTATCAAACAACATAAAAGAAAATCAATTTTATTTCAATCATTGTTATTTTCAATCACTTTCATATTTTCTTTCTATCCTATTTTTTTTTCTTCCTACCAAACATCTATGTAACTTATAACATTTGTATATTATTTTTTTTATTAAACTATCAAAAAACTATGCAAAAACTGGATCCTGTTATTATCTTGGTTGACTCACAAAAATTGACATCTTAGAGCTCCAATCTAACTTTGACTAAAACAGAAAATTTAGAACTATTAACAAATATGAAACTTTATTTCAGTAAATTACAAATACTAATATACGTGAGACTTACGAAAGGTTCAATGTTAAAAACATTTTTATGTATGTATGTATAGAAGGTTATTTCTTATAATTTATTTAATTTTGATTATTAGAGGCTCAATTAGCATGTCTTTTGTTATATGCAATACATTTAAATTCCTAAAATCAATAGCAAACTTTAATTATAAAAGCGATCCATATGCTATAAATTACAACAGGTTGTTTCTTATACACAAATAACAATTGTGTAAGGTGAAAATCACCATGGGTTAAAAAATATGGCGAGTTAAAAAAATAAAGTTACTATCGAGAGTTAAAAATAAAAAAATAAATCACAACAGGTTGTTCCAATAAATGAGTTAAAAAATATTTGCACATACAACCAATTGTAATTTATTTACCTTATTAAGTTACTATGGAAATCGTAAATTTTGTATTGAGTTATTTATCTGATAGATATATCATTTTATTGTATTTGACTATTTTTTAAATGAAAAGAATTGAGCCATTGTTTAAAAGAAAGTCCTAAGCTTGACAAGTTTATATTCAGATTACTTGTAATATAATGCACAAAAATTATTATTATTTTTGTTGACATTAATCTACTTTTTTTATTAAAGCGACATGATCTAAAATAACAATATGAAATCATGTTAGTAGGATAATTATTTAATAGCTTAGAAGCCACGGCAAAGATAGAAAAAGAAAAACGATATGAAAATTGATCGTGGTCAAAACTAGCAAATAAAATAAATAAGCTTTGGGACCCGTGAAATAATACGATGGAACTCAAGGCCAAAAATTAGATATGGTATTTATTACATTGGCCTAACTTTTACTTTTCGGTTTTGGGAATTTACTCAATATTGGATAATGACGCCCGAATGGCCGAAACATACTTAGGACTTGTTCATTTCGCTGATTCGAGTTTAGAATTTGAGTTTTGTTACAGTAAAAAGCTCTCACAAATAATCACATTTAACTTTTTTGCTACAATAAAAAACCTTCACATAAAATCAAATCTCAACTCGAATTAAAAACTCGAATCAGCGAACTAAACGGGCTTTTATATATGTTACAGAAGAAAATGTGGCGTGGTTGTTTATTTTCACGAAATAATTGTATGGTTATTTGGCTAGTTCATTTTATTAATTTTATTTTATTAATTTAAGTTTTTAATTTTAAATTTTTACAGTAAATTTTTTTTTAAAAAAATATCACATCTAATTTTGTTATAATAAAGAAGATTTTTTAAAAGAAGATTTTTTAAACAGAGAGTATTATAGGGCATTCATATAGGGCGTTTATTTCACCGCTTTAAATTTTGTTATAATAAAAGGTTATCAGAAACAATCACATTTAATTTTTTACTACAGTAAAAAGTTCTCACATAAAATCATATCTCAACTTAAATTAAAAACTTGAATAAGCGAATCTAACTTTTTTGCTATAATAAAAAGCTCTCACATAAAATTAAATTTCAATTCGAATTAAAAACTTAAATCAACGAACTAAACGAGCTTTTAAACTCATATTTGATATAATACAGAGTACTAAAATAATATTTTCGTTAAAAAAAGAAAGTCTAGCACACCTAATCATCTCGATTATTTTTTAGATATAATCAATTTAATACCTTATGTTATGGTAAAATGTACTCTTTTTGATAATATTAAAATGACACCTCAATGTTTTAATAAACTTTCTTTTGGTGCCTTCAGGTTAATTTTTAAGACAAATGCCTCATTCACTTTATGAATTTGAGTTTTTTATTTGAGTTGAGATGTTATATTTTTTAAGAAATTTTTACTGTAATAAAAAAATTAGATGTGATATTTTCTGAGAATTTTTTACTATAAAAATTTAAAATTTAAAATACAAATCGATAAAATAAATGAGTTTAAAAAATATCCTTTATACCATTTTAGTTATTTTGCTCCAGATATGTTTGGTTGTGGGATTCGTCTCCCGATTCGAATTATGATTCGTAGTTCGTTACAGTGATTTCTCTCATAAAAAATACACGTAAATTAAAAATGATTCAAATTACATGATTTGAATTCCTGAACCAAACGGACTATTAATGATTAATTTCTTTAAAAAGTAATTATTAATTTAAAAAAAATACAAAACAAGAACAAAACCCATCATCAAGAACGAAACAAGGATCTACCACAATCAAAGCCAACTAACCAAGATAAACAAAAACCTGATCCGTTCTTAATTCTTATACCAGAATCAAATGTTTGATTGAAACCGAACATGTGCTTCTTGTTTTTACTCCCAAACATATTAAAATCAAATTAACCCTTTTTGCAATTAAGGGGGAAAAAAACCCAAAACTTTGCTTCAAACCTTTGAAGAACTTGAAGGCAATCGGACAGTGGAATCAGTGATGGTTCTTCCGAAAAAGAACAAGAATCTATAATTAATCCATCCATTGTTGGTCGCCGGACATACCTAGTCCTAACCTCTCTCTCACCCGATTCTTCCCAGACCCAGCCACCTCTCTCTCGTCCAGTCTTCCGTTGACCACGCCGCCGCCGCCTTCCGATCACAACGCCGTTCTTCCTCTGCCTCCACCACCAGTATGATTCCTTTTTTCTTCTTTCCTCTGCCGGACTTTCATCTGCAGTTGCCGATCTATGTTAGTTTATTTATTTATTTATTTTTTTTAATTTTTATTTATCTTGATTTCAATTTCATACCGGCATCAATCTCATTTGTGGCATTGATGGATTGTATAGGTGGTATTCTTTTCGATCTGTGATGTTAATTTCTTGGTTTTTTTCTCTTTTCTCTTTGCTCAATTTGTATGACCATGGTTTTTTTAATCCCCAAATTTATAACAAATTAACTTAACATAATCTGATGAAGATGTAATTCTTCTTTATGATTTTGATTTTGATATTTTTTTTTTTCTGGGTCATGAAGTATTGTTCCCTAGAAAATTTGATGTTCCAATGCAAAACGAGTAAAAAAAAAAAAAAAAAACTTCAATGAAGCACAAGAGACAGGGGAGACCCGCTGGGCTTGAGGCTCCCTCAGCATTGGTATCCGCTGCAGAGGCGTTTATAGTCCATTTGATC
>JACAGA010000020.1:4947020-4960829 GCA_029231665.1 Morus indica
TGATCTGGTATTCAAGCTGGGAATGGAAGACATCTATTCCTCAGCTTGAGGGGGAGTGTCGAAGTGTAAATATTAGAATAGGAGGATTAGTTGAAATCCCTGAAATTAAGGGATTTAGTTAGTCAACTTTCCTAATTTAGTTCCCTGATTTTATTTGATTCTGTTTCCTTTCTTTTCTCTTGTAAATCCCTATATATAGCCGTGTAACATCAAGAGTAAATAACATAATTATTCCCATCATTATTTGTGTCAGTATCCTTATTATTATTCAATGTTACATTCATTATTCTTATGTTATCTTTGCAACCGGATTCATTCTTTAATAACTTTATCACTTTTCTCAGTTGGGTTGATTTTCTACTTTTTGTGTTTGCTGGTCAATGTGAATTTCAGTACTTGAGAGCTGTTGGGCGTGGCATGCTCGGACTACTTGCTGGTTAGTTCAAAACTGGAATCTGTATCATGCTCTACTTTGAGTTTTAGTACTTTTGTTGCTTATGTGAGTTTATCCAAAATTAGAAAAACAAAAATGGAAATGGAAATTGGTTAAAAAGACTGTATTTCTAAGTGAAATAATGATGAAAGTAGATTGCTTAATGTTTTCTGTGTAAAAGGTTGCCGTTTTATGTAGTGGCTTGTTTCATGTTTTTTGGGGTGTTATTTGTTGTACATTTTTGGCAATATATCTTAAGAATGTTTTTATTAATGGCATGTTTTGTGTTTTCTATGTAGGGGCTTTGGTGAGTGCTTTTGCAGCAATTGCTTTGGGTGCTCCTGTTGGCGCCAAGTATGTCACTTAAGAGCTCGATATGTTTTTTAGCAACACACACAATTACAAACACATCACAAATTTAACTTTAGATTCATTGTTACATGTAGTCTTATTGTAAAAAACTTCAGTTAGTTTACTTGTAACCCTATTCCTTCTTGATTCAGGTATTTATCAAGTACCATTAATTGGTCTATGATGATGTCGTTGTTCGCGGTAAGAATCAAAATGGCTCCTCGCTTCTCTGCATTTAAAGTTTGGATGTTGAAATTTTTTCTGTTTGGGTTGTGACCTTACTAGCCTTTTAAGTAATCTCATCTTCAGTGTTCTTTTACTTGTCTATATTGATCACTCATTTTCAAGACTAATTTGTGCTTGCATGTGTTTGTCAATAAGATGTTAAATGAGGTGAATATTAGCAGACTACTTGGCTGTGTTTTATTATCAGAGAACTTGATATATTATAATTTCATTTTTGTTATTTTGCTTAAATATACTCATCTCATATATTTTCTTGAACATGAATGCTTTCACTAAAACCTAATTTTTCCATGCTATGCCTCTGATACATCGATTAATGACTATTTGTTTTGGCAGGTTGTGCCTGCAGCTTCTGTTTTTGGTTCTTCGTGGACAGATTGGCAGCGCCTATTTGCATGTACAAAGTAATTTTCTTTACCATGTATAGTTATGTGTAACCTTTACGGATGTCTTCTTTGATCGGTATTCTGTTTCAGTTTAGAGAGAGCTTTTCTTCAACTAATAATTGCTTCCAACCAAGTGATTTGTCTATTGTTGACATGACATATATGTCTATCAAATTGCAGGCCAGTTGGAACTGTAGATTTCATGATTTGTCTACCCGCACATGGAGCTATAATTGGATCTTGGTTTGGGGCTTGGCCTATGCCACTTGACTGGGAAAGGCCATGGCAGGTATGGTTGTTATATTATGAAGAAAAGAGAAACATTACATTGCATATTTATAATTTTTTGTGTTGAACTCTAACGGTTGGTTTAGGAGTCGGACCTGTGGTTCACTCCCACATAGTTTGGGGTTTACTTCCTTAGAAACATTACACTGCATATTTATAAGTTTCATGCTTCCCACTGATTTTAGGGATCTATTTCTAACTAAAGCCTCCTAGGATGATATGGGACTTTTGGCTCAAGAAGACACACTCTTTTGTTAGGGTTTGTCAAAAATACTTAGTTGCATTGCTCTAAAGAGATTAGATAGGTAGCATCTCATATGAGCATTGGAGGTTTAAATATTCTGAACTCATGTGTGACCTAACGAAAATGCCGTCTGCGGGTAACTTTTTTTCCCCGAACCTCAAGAAATGTTAATCGGAGAAAAATGTATGAAATTAAATTCCGAATGGAATTTATAATGTCAGATCCTTAATGTCACAACCTGCTGCCAGGCCACTAGCATAAGTCGGTGGAAGCCCGCGTCGCAGAAAATACTTAACATAACACTTATATAGATTCTTAAACAAAGTGAAATTAAAGATTTGTATTAAACTAAAATCTCATTAGGTGTGGTGGGTGGTCCCTCCACAAATACCCAATTAAACTAAGTCGGTGGAAGCCTGCGTCGCTGAAAATACATAACATCACTTATATAGATTCTTAAAAAAAGTGAAATTAAAGATTTGTATTAAACTAAAATCTTATTAGGTGTGGTGGGTGGTCCCTCCACAAATACCCAATTAGAAATTTTCACGATCAATAAACTTAAAAATAAAGAAATTGGTCCACATGTTTTTAAAATCGTTTTTTGTGCTCCATATTTTCATTGCTAAAATTACAAATTTTACCTCAGAATGAAATTTTTGCGCAAATTCCCTCCTTGACTGATTTCAACACCTGGATTAAGCATCCGATATTAGAAATTTCATTTGAAATTTAATTTCATAAGATTTGCTCCAGTTAACATCTTTTTGTTTTTTTTTTTGTTTTTGGTTAGAAAAAATATTTCCAGACGGTATTTTTGTTGTGTCAAGCAAAGAGTTTGGGATATTTTTAGTTTCTCTAACTTTCTGTACATGTCTGAATTCTGTCTTCTTTTTTAATTGATAATCATGTGTGAATTACATGTTAATATGTAGGAGTGGCCTATATGTGTGAGTTTTGGAGCTATAGCTGGATACCTCATTGGAATGGTGGCATCATTTGGATTTGTACTAGTTCGTGGTATACTGCAACATACAAAAAGTGACTAACAAGTGCACAATCAACTAATTAACTAGTAGATAATGTTATATTTGAACGTGCATTTTAAAGCGTCAAAGTTTCTGGGGGTTAACGTCATTCCTTTAAATTGTGTGCTTGTAGATATAGTCATTTATTCATGTATTTACATTTATTAATGGTTTACAATGGGTGACTAAAAAGATAAAAAAGAAAAGAAAAGAAAAGAGAAGAAAAAAAAGATTCAAAGGAAGTGAAGCGACAATATATATCTAAGATGAGTGGCAGAAATGCGTATGTTAATATGGATGAGTGGCCATACTCGTATGGATCGCATAAGGAATGAAGTTATTTGTAGAAAAGTAGGTATAGCACCAATAGAAGATAAGGTGCATGAAGACTGCTTGAGGTGGTACGGGCATGTCCAACGTAGACAACTAGAAGTACCAGTTCGTGCTTGAGAGGACATTCTTATACCTAATACTAGGAGAGGGAGGGGTTGACTAAGAATTACGTGGACTGAAGTAGTTAGGAAAGACATTCTAGATCTAAACCTTCAGGAAAGTCTAATTTCGAACAGAGCTGCGTGGAAAAGTGAAATCCATATAGCCGATCCCAATTAAGTTGGGATTAATGCTCGTTGCTGTTGTTGTTGAAAAAGAAGCACGTGCATGACAATCAGATGTTTCAGAGTGAACTAGTTAGTCTTTTAGATAACTAGTGTGGTGCACATTGCAACATATGTGTTTATGCCTCTAGCCGTGTTAGTTTACCTTTAAGAAATTGTGATCTTTTCATTTTTTACCAAATTTGATGGTGGGGATATAAAAAGATTGCGTAACTTAACAAGGCTCTTTGAGCAACCAAATAGTTGTAGTGGTGCCATGTATATTATAGAAGGCCACGTACATGTTAGTGCATTGTGATCATTGCATCTTTGAAATAGAATGATTTGGTCTCATGTTAGGCCTGTTTGTTTCACGTGTTTAAAACTATAATTCTGATTTTGCTATAATACTTTTCTTTGAAAAAGAATTTGAATAAAAAAAGTTCTTGCCAATCGTTTTGAGAATCAAAATCATTGACTTGAAGAGTGCTCTATGTGTCTGTGTTTTGTATGCTAATATTGTATATTTCTTTACATTGCACATGACACTTCTCTTTCTTTACAACGAACAGAATTGACTGTAGCATTGCTTTAGAACAATAATGTGTAATCTCATTTCTATTCAAACCCTACTTGTACAACGACATTTGTGGGCGGGTCCCAGTTTTTCTTAGAAAAAAGTTGAAAAGGAGGTGTTTTAGGCTTTTAACCTATGACATTTTGACCCATTTGGATGGGGATAAAAGTCCCCAGTTTCTTGAAGATTTGTTTTTTAGTACTGCATCCCAGCCTTCATGACACACAAATACTACACATGAGCTTCTATAATATTATTTCTACATGTTGGGGAAGGCAATATGTAGAAAACATGGCCGTTATAGCAGAATGGGTGCCGGAATATAGCACGCGGCTAAATCCAGCAGCTCAGGCATCTACATTAGTTCTGTTTCTAGTTTATACTAGGGGTGTTGTAAGACCTTTTAGAATGTCTTGCTGTTAGGAAGATAAGATATCCATGTAGACGGGTACCAAAAAGTAGAAAAACTATGCCTTTTAAACAGATCTACGCATATAGCTAATAGTTTCAGCAATCTACGTATTGTTCGCTGAATTATTGGCTACATTCTTTGGACTAGTAAACTCAATCCTAGTTATGTAGTCTGTTAAAACTCTCGTTTTATAAAGATATATGTGTGTGTGTGTGTGTGTGGTTCCTTATTGAACTGAAGGATGATTCCCACATATCTATACATACATACATACATACATACATACATATGTTTATCCGTAAATATCTTCTGTATCTTTAGTCATTTGATTCTAGAATAAATATTCAAAACACCGAAGACTGAAATCAAACAGACATGCGGGAATCATCATTCAGTTCAACAAGGAACCACATTGTTAAGATATCATATGCATAAGCCTGAAGCTGCATACATATATGTATGTATGTATATGTATATGTATATGTATGTGTATGTATGTTTATCCTTAAATATCTTCTGTATCCTCAGTCATTTGATTCTAGAATAAATATTCAAAACACTGAAGACTGAAACCAAACAGATATGTGGGAATCATTCTTTAGTTCAACAAGGAACCACATTGTTAAGATATCATATGCATAATGCATAAGCCTGAAGCTGAACGGCAGCAATGTGACTCCCTTGCTATGTATGTTCCGTTACGTACGTACGTACCCAAGGAGTTGGCTTAGTGTTGAATCACTTGGACTTAGTGCCTTAGGAAGCATTAGGTCTAAGGTTTGATCCCTTGAGTGCTATCAATTCTTTGGTGTCACGCCTGCGGGGCAAAGGCCTAAGATTTACTTGATCCATTAAAAGAGAGCGCTTTACATGGATCCCGTGATTAGTTGGGAAAAAGATTCGGAACCATTGTTATATATATATATATATATCCCAAAAGATTCGGAACCATTGTTATATATATATATATATATTATATATATATATATATATGTGTGTGTGTGTGTGTGTGTGTGTGTGTATATTCACAAATGATATATGTTTATACGTATACATACACATTAATACATACATACTGATAATCTGACCTCTGAGATTACATATTAGAGCACTCTTTTCTTTTCTGTTATCTTTTTAACCCTTTTCTTGGGGAATAGGCAAGCCAACCAGTTATTGGCTACAAGAATTGAGTCTCTACATGACTTTCCATGCATATCATTTGTGCAGAGGTTAGACGAACAAGTCAATGACATTTTCATATTCCTTTTAACAACTTGTTAGGAGCTTTGTGGTACATTCTGTTATTTTGCTATAAGACCTTGGGTAGTCATTATTAATCACAAGATTAAGGATTATATGTATATGGGATTACTTTTAAAAATGCTACTTTGTTTCAAAATGCCCCCGATTTCTGAAAACAGTTCAAAACACTCCCGATTTATAGAAAAAATATCAAAATGCCCCATCTGTCCAATTTTGTCTGTAACCCAAACAGTTTTGCTGGTGTGTCATGTAATTAAACATTAATTAAAGATATTTAGGCCTTGTTCACTTTGCGGATTCGAGTTTTCGATTCGAGCTGAAATGTGATATTTTTTGAGAGCTTTTTACTGTAGTAGAAAATTTTGATGTGACATTTTCTGAGAGCTTTTTACTGTAAAAACTTAAAACTAAAAACTCAAATCGGTGAAGTGAACGCGACCTTAGTTCTAATAAAATGAATAAAAATGATTAAATATTGAAAAAAAATAAAATAAATTTAAAAAATTCAAATATTAAATAAATCAACAGCTTTTATTCAAAAATCAAAAAATCCAAAAGAAAGAAAATCGTCCACGCAAACTTTATTTAAAAAATCAGAAAAACCAAAAGAAAGAAAATCATCTCCATCCTCTTCACCTCTCTGCAGGTCAAAATGGCAACTCTCATATAATAGGCAAGCGATCTTTCTAGCCAAAAGGATTTTTTTTTTTTCAAAAAAAAAAAAATCCACGAGCCATCTGTTTAGTAGTAAGAAAAACAAAAGAAATTAACCAATTTGGTTAGCCTTCATCCGAATTTAGAGTATCAGTAAACACTTTAAACTTGCCCTCAATAATTATCCGGTCTAATAATTCTAACAACAGTAAGCAGTATGAGAAAAATGTTGGGCCTGTTTGTTTCCCGTCTCATTTCTATTTTTCACAGTTTCGAGAAAAAAAACTGAAAATGTGTACAAAAAACGTGTTTGGCCTAAAATTTTCTAAAATTAAAACTGAAAACACCGTTTTCATTTTCTCATGTTTTTGAAAATGAATTTTTTTCCGTTTTCATGTTTTCATATCCACTCTGAGACTTACGTGCCCCGTCCCCCGTCGGCTGCGACTACACCCCCTCCCCCCGAGTGCCACTCTTCTTCGACTTGCCCCCCCCCCCCCCCCCCCCCCCCCCCCCCCCCCCCCCGCCGCTCTTCTCCGATTGCCCCCCCTCCCCCGCCGCCGCTCTTTTCATATATAACATGTTTATAATATATTAATATTTAATATATTAATAATAATATTTTTTAATATATTATTATTTAATATTATATTTACTTAAATATTATTACATGTTTTTAAAAATTAAACTACTAAACACAATTTCAGTTTTTTTAAACTGAAAACAATCTCAAAATAAAATTACCAAACGCATTTTCAAAAATGATTATAAAATAAAAATAAAAACATTTTGGAACCAATTCTAAACGTACCCATCGATTTTATCTGCAAAGTCAAAGAAAGCTCACCTTCAAATCGGCGGTGCCAATAAACAAACATGCGTCAAACAATACCATCAACAGATCCAAGAGACCTCTCTTAATAATGGCATTTCAGTGACGAAGTCGTCTATGGAGTAGGATTCTTGGTAGGATAGATGTCTAATCGCTTCATGTTAGACAGGGCTAGTTTGAGGTTGAGATTGAGCGATTGGACTCAAGAGGGAGGACGAGGTTGCAGTAGTCCTCTTGGTTGGATGTGAGGAAGGAATCACAAGACTAGAGGAGGAAAAAGGAGTGACCATGGTTGGTGGAGGTGGGGATTAGGGTTCTGTATTGGTCAAGAACGGGTTTGAGGATTTGGGGGTGGAAGGAGACGATTTCTTTTTTTTGAAATGTTAGGGTGCGTTTGGAGCAAAGATCCGTGTTATAGTTCGGATCACAGTTCGTAGTTTGCTACAATATTTTCTCTAAAAAAACACACGTAAACCGAGAATGGTTAATTAACCAAACACACTCTTAATTATTCTGTTTTAGTTACTCATTTTTTTAATTTTCTAATATCTAATCATTTTTTAAATATTAATGTAGTTAAGTTTCTTTTAACTAGAAGTGAAAATTTAGACCGTCCGGTGCAGTCTAGCCTGGGCTCGGCTGAAAAAGCCCAAAGACCATAGAAGTTTGATGAGATATGAATTACAGAACTTATGGAAAGGCAACCACTTTTTGGCATTTCTCCACCTTTATAGGTGTGAATTAGAAAGGAAGGGCAAATATGAAAAAAGAAAGAAAAAGAAAAAGCAATATTTCACTTATTACAGTTAGTCGCAGGACTTGATATGTGATGTTTCAAAGGAAAGTAGAAGAGGCAAAGCTAGCTTGGCATCCATCTGTCATGCTCTCCATCAATATTTGAGTGTTTTTGTTATCAAACCTGCAGCAAAATAGTTTCAACCAAATCTATATCAGTTGAACTTTCTTAATATCAAATTAGGTGATGCAAATAAACAATACCATTATATGACTAATGGCATAAAATAACCAATTTTCTGCAGGGGTATGAGTGGTGACTGCAGGGCCACAGCCAAAAACATTATACAATGTCGGACTTGACCTTTCTCCCCCCCTCTATTTCTACCCCAAAAATCTTATTAAAGTGCCATATGCATTGTAGGATTTGAGGCCAGTAGTAGCACTGCAGCTAATTAGATCCTTTTGGAAGGCAAATTTCTATCTCGTAACAACTAAAGGCTCATTTAGTTCGCTATTTAAGTTTTTAATTCGGATTGATATGTTATTTTATGTGAGAATTTTTTACTGTAGTAAAAAAGTTATATGTGATTGTTCCTGAGAGATTTTTACTGTAACAAAATTCGAATTTTAAACTCAAATCAATAAAATCAACATGATATAAGTCTTCTAGTAAGTCTTTTTATGTATATACTCAGAGCAACTATTATTATTGCATTTTCAATTAGACCATAGGAAGAAACAAAAAACATTGACCTTTCATCAAATGCCGTGTTGGCTGCAGAATTCACAGCAACAACTTCTTTTGCAATTGTTTCGGCTAGGTTGTCATCGAGTCCAGGATCCAAACGTATTTTATGTAATTGTTTGGATTAATTTTATAAATTCCCTCTTCACTTTGTATCTTATTTCAACATGTTCCCGAATATTAAAAAGGTTTCATTTCATTCCTTGAAGTATGAAAAAAAAATTGAAATGCCCTCTGAGCTAATACTTTTTTATAAATATTCACTAAACAGGCTAGCCTGGAATTTGCCACTTTTGGCTCAGGCTTTAACCTGTGGGACGGGTTGGGTTGATACTCTAGACCTAAAACTATTTTCATGCCAATCCTAACTAGCCCAAAGTGCTTTGATTTTTTGTTATTATTATTTTTTAAAAAAATTGTCCTTATAAAAGTTTGGCCTGGCCCTAGGCCGATTATCCTACTCTGGCCGAGCTGGGCCAAGTGGCCTAAACTTTTAGCTCTGTTTATGTGTCAATTTATCCTTCAATTAAGAAAATTAGGAAATTAGTTACGTAAAAGTAATAACTCAGAGGACAAAATAAATTGATTTAAAATTAATAATATGAAGATATTTATAAACGAATAAGTAGTGTAACGTTATCAATTTGTTAGTTTTATAAATGTAAGAATATATTTTAAACTAAAATACATAATTCAAAAAATAGAATGAACCATTTTCAAAATAGGAGAATGAAGTACATATCAGATTTCAATATTATTTGAAGTAAATAGTAGTTTTCTTTGTAAATGTTTCATTTATGACTTGAAAAAGATTTTTTTGTCACATAAAATTTTTTTTTTATGATTGGTAAAAAAATCCACATAAATAAAGAATCATACCACATAAATTATTTTTTATCAGTCATAAATGAATCATTTACATAATAAATTACTCTTTACTTTAAATAGTTTTAAAATTTACTATTTATGTAAGTACTGTTTGATAGGAGAAATGAAGAGTATGAATGATATAGAGAGTTAGAGAGATGAGAAATATAAAGAATGAAGATGATTATAATAATTTTTTATATTATTTAGTATAAAAAAAGAAAAATTTAAAATGATGAATGATAGTTGATTGTTTAATTATTATATTATTCATTTTATATTTGATAATAAATTTTTTTAGAAGATAAAATAGACTTTTAATTAGAAATTCAAGGAATTGACGAATCCTTCCATTAAGGAAAGGATTGCCCAATGAAAGAAAGAACCTCTTCCTTCATCTCTCCTCTCTCCTCTCGTCTATCCAACCAAAGGGACATTTGTATAAATAGTCTAAGTAATTTGTATAAATAGTCTAAGTAAAATGTGTTTTTAAGTAAATAAACCACAAAAAAAATAAATTGAGTAAATAACCTAACTTACACATCAACATTTCACGTCATTAAGTATGCTTCCACATCAGCATTCCACGTCATCAATTATGCTTTTAGGTTTTCTTTCTCTTCCTCCCCTGCCATTTCGCGCCATTTTGTTCTCCCAGCCGCCTTCAATTTCTCCTCTCTTCTTCTCAAGTCATCGTCATCGCATAACCTCATTAACATTATTATCGTGCCCATTCAACGTTTTTTTCTCGTCCAAAACGAAGTTTGAAGAAGAGCTAGTAAGTAAGTCTTTCATTTTCTATATCTTTTGTGGTGTTTTTCGTTGTTGTTCATATGTTGTTAAGATGAGAATGTAGTTAAAAATGTTAAAAATCCATTAAAATAGTAATTTTACATGTTAAAAGACTAGTTTACATCGTCTGATATGATGAAGATCTGCTGAGTTTAGAAAAAAACAGGATGGTCGGTTCGTGGTTTGTGGTCTGTTCTTATAACATGGTCGGTTCGTGGTCTGTTCTGGGTCTGTTCTTATAACATGGTCGGTTCTTGGTCGGTTCGTGGTCTGTTCTTGGTCTGTTCTTATAACATGTCGGTTCGTGGTCTGTTCTTAGTCTGTTCTTATAACATGGTCGGTTCGTGGTCTGTTCTTGGTCTGTTCTTATAACATGGTCGGTTCGTGGTCTGTTCTTGGTCTGTTCTTATAACATGGTCGGTTTGTGGTCTGTTCTCAGTCTATTCTTGGTCTGTTCTTGGTCTGTTCTTATTGCACGGTCAGCTTTTAGTCTGTTCTTATTGCACAATCGGTTCTTAGTCTGTTCTTGATCTGTTCTTGGGTTGTTCTTATTATATGGTATGTTCTTGGTTTGTTCTCATTTTATTGTATGGTTAAACGACGTATTATTTTCTTGATTAAATTTCTGCAGTTTTAAAATCTAAATAATGGCTCAGTGGAGGATTTTTTTTGACATTGGAGGAAAATGGAATGAGACTGAAAGTTGTTGGGTGTGGCATACAGATTGTAATTTAATTGGCATATATATGGATGAGAAGGATACTCTCGAAACTTTTGTTGATAAGATTTGTAGAAAATGCAGAATTGATGGACAAAAACATTCTTTGCAGCTATCATGGGTACCGAATTTGAAACAGAAATCGTTGCCCGTTGTAATAAAAGACAATGATGATGTGTTATTCTTCAGGGATATAGCCCACGAGGTACCGCTACACGTGATAGTGGATGAGAAGTTTATCAATCCCGAAGAACATATTGATGGAGTAAAAATTAAGAGAAATCCTCTGCATGATGATTTTTTTATCGTGATTTTATGGGTAATGTAGCTACAGATGAGTTTTCGACTCGTAATGATATTCCACCACAGTCACAACCACAACCAGAGTCACAGCCACAGCTAGAGCCACAACCGCTTGCCATTTTAAATGAAGTAGAAGTTGCTGGTCCTTTAGTTTGTATGGACAAGACTGAGGTTGGATCATCTCATGGATCTACCTTCAGTGACGGATCTAGTTTAGAAGTTGGTCAGTACTTTACAAGTAAGAATGATTTGAAGGAAAAGCTGCATTTAATAGCTTTGAAAGGGAAGTTTGAGTTTCGGAAAACAAAATCAAATAAAGACGTGCTTGTAGTAGAGTGTGTGGATCCAAAATGTGTGTGGCGTATCCGAGCCTGCAAATTGAGACTGTTGAACATGTTTGTAATCCGCAAGTATAATGGTGTTCACTCTTGCTCGTTAGAAAAGCGTTCAGCGAAGCACAGGCAAGCAACGTACTCCGTTATTGGAAGTTGCATGAAAAACCAATTTGTCGGCGTCAAACAGGGCCCGGGTCCGAAATCAATTCAGAAATATGCCCGTGACGAATTCGGGACGGCCTTCAGTTATTACAAAGGATGGAAGGCTCGTGAGCATGCACTTCAACTCGTAAGAGTTACGGCCGAAGAAAGCTTCACTCAGCTCCCATCATACTTTCATATGGTGTCTCTTACTAATCACGGCAGCATCACCAATATTCATTTTGATGAACAGAACCGTTGTATGTATCTTTTCCTAGCATATGGACCTTGTATACGAGGTTTCGGTTGCATGAGGAAAGTTATCAGTGTTGATGGAACGTGGTTGAAGGGAAAATTTAGAGGTACGTTGTTAGTTGCCACTGCACAGGATAGTGAACGTCATTGTTATACCATCGCATGGGCCATTGTAGACTCAGAGAATGATGCATCCTGGACATGGTTCTTCTCGAACTTGAAGGTGATTGTCACTGATTCTGAGGAATTAGTTTTTATTTCTGATAGGAATCAAAGTATAAGTAATGCATTGTCTACAGTTTATTCATTAGCACATCACGGTTGTTGCACATGGCATGTGTGTCAAAACATCAAGAGTAATTTCAGCTGTAGCGGTGTTCTGCCACTATTCTTTAGAACCTCTGAGGCCTACCGCATTGACGAGTTTTCTGTCTTGTTTGATGAGTTGTCTGCAAGATATCCCAGTATTGCTCGATACCTACAGGAGCAAGTTCGTTTTGAAATGTGGTCTCGTGCTCATTTTAAAGGAAATCGATATAATATTATGACCACAAACATGTCTGAATCAATGAACGCAATGCTCAAGGATGTTCGGGATTACCCTGTCATTGCCCTCTTTACTTTTATACAAGCGAAGATGTCAGAGTGGTTTAATAACAGGCGGGTCGAAGCTTCTAAAATTAAAACATTGTTAACGCCAAGTGTGGAAAAAACTCTTCGTGAGAGGCACCACAAAGCGGGATTTCTAACGGCCACAAGACTTAATACTGTTGAGTTCCAAGTGACAGGTGGAGAGGCAACTGTAATTGTCAACATTGGCGCGAGGAGTTGCACTTGTCGTGTGTTCGACCTTGAACAGATACCATGCGAGCATGCAATAGCATGTTGTAGAGAAGCAGGAATGTCACTCTATGATTTATGCTCAAAATACTACATGACAGAAGTTTGGGCTCTTGCGTATGCTGAGACAATCTATCCTGTGCCGGATACTTCGCAATGGGATATTCCGAATCACGTAAAGGAAATTCACCTTCTTCCACCGCGAGTTCAACCAAAGAGGGGTAGGCCAAAGCAAAAACGCATTCCCAGCATAGGTGAGTTCACACGAAGAAAGAATCGATGTGCTAGGTGTGGGCAATATGGACACTATCAGAAGAAATGTAAGAACGCACCGATGTAATAATGATGACTTATAAATTTCTTGTTTACAATGTAATATGGACACTATCATGAGAAATTTCTTGTTCACACTCATTATATTCAGCAGCTTATTATGGCTTTGAGGACGCTTACATTTATGGGGAAATGCTGCCCAAATTTTTTCACAATAATGGTTTTTTTTTTTTAAGTAGGAAAACTTCAAACAAATCAGAAGTTGCATTTAGAATTTATCGTATTCAACAGGTTATTTTGGCTATGGAGAACCTTATATTTTATGGGGAAATGCTGCCCAAATTTGTGTGTAATAACTTATGTTTTTTTTTAACAATTTGAATCAAAACAGACCGGAGAGGTCTGTTCTGCGCAAAACAGACCTTTTTGGTCTGTTCTTTTAGGTCCGCGCGCAGGGGCCACGCCCGGGCGCGGCCGGGCGCGCGCAAGGGA
>JACAGA010000020.1:4961329-5012355 GCA_029231665.1 Morus indica
GGAATGTCACTCTATGATTTATGCTCAAAATACTACAGGACAGAAGTTTGGGCTCTTGCGTATGCTGAGACAATCTATCCTGTGCCGGATACTTCGCAATGGGATATTCCGAATCACGTAAAGGAAACTCTACTTCTTCCACCGCGAGTTCAACCAAAGAGGGGTAGGCCAAAGCAAAAACGCATTCCCAGCATAGGTGAGTTCACACGAAGAAAGAATCGATGTGCTAGGTGTGGGCAATATGGACACTATCAGAAGAAATGTCAGAACGCACCGATGTAATAATCATGACTTATAAATTTCTTGTTTACAATGTAATATGGACACTATCATGAGAAATTTCTTGTTCACCCTCATTATATTCAGCAGCTTATTATGGCTTTGAGGAAGCTTACATTTATGGGGAAATGCTGCCCAAATTTTTTCACAATAATGGTTTTTTTTTTTTTTTTTAAGTAGGAAAACTTCAAACAAATCAGAAGTTGCATTTAGAATCTATCGTATTCAACAGGTTGTTTTGGCTATGGAGAACCTTATATTTTATGGGGAAATGCTGCCCAAATTTGTGTGTAATAACTTATGTTTTTTTTTAACAATTTGAATCAAAACAGACCGGAGAGGTCTGTTCTGCGCAAAACAGACCTTTTTGGTCTGTTCTTTTAGGTCCGCGCGCAGGGGCCACGCCCGGGCGCGGCCGGGCGCGCGCAAGGGACACGGGCCGGGGGGCGGTCGGGCGCGCGTAAGGGCTGTGTCCCGGGCGAGGCCGTCGTCGCCGCAAGGGCCACGGCCCGGGCTTGCGCCAAGGGGCCACGCCCGGGCGCGCCCAGGAGCCTAGGCTCGGGCCGGCTGGGCGCGCGCAAGGGCCGTGTCCCGGGCGAGGCCGGCAGCGCGCAAGGGCCGTGTCCCGGGCGCGCGCATGGACCACGCCCGACCAGAACCGACTAACATAAAGGAACAGACCAAAAACCGACAAAATAGAAAGAACAGACCAGAACCGACTAAGAACAGACCAAGAACCGACCCAATTGGCAAGAACAGACCCGAACCGACTAAGAACAGACCAAGAACAGACCAAGAACAAAATTTGTAAAAAAATATAAAAGATATATTTTTTCATATTCCTCGGACTTCTTGGGTAATTCTAAACTTTTTAGTTTGTACAGGAAAAAAAATTTGCTTAGAAATGGAAAAAACCTAGAACAGACCTAGAACAGACCAAGAACAGACCAAGAACAAAATTTGTAAAAAAATATAAAAGATATATTTTTTCATATTCCTCGGACTTCTTGGGTAATTCTAAACTTTTTAGTTTGTACAGGAAAAAAAAATTTGCTTAGAAATGGAAAAAACCTAGAACAGACCTAGAACAGACCAAGAACAGACCAAGAACAAAATTTGTAAAAAAATATAAAAGATATATTTTTTCATATTCTTTGGACTTCTTGGGTAATTCTAAACTTTTTAGTTTGTACAGGAAGAACAAAATTTGGTTAGAAGCAGGAAAAAACCTAGAACAAACCTAGAACAGACCAGGATCGGTTCGTTGTCTGTTCTAGGTCTGTTCTAGGTTTTTTCCATTTCTAAGCAAATTTTATTTTCCTGAACAAACTAAAAATTATAAGAATAATTATAAAAATAATAATAATAAATATAATAAACAATAAAACAAAATAATAATAATAATAGTAATAATAATAATAATAATAATAATAGTAATAATATAATAATAATATAATTATTATTAAGTCATATAAGTAAGAGACCTATTCATTGATAATAATAATAATAATAGTAATAATAATAATAATTATTATTATGTTATCTATTATTATTATTATTATTATTATTATTATTATTATTATTATTATTTTATTATTATAATTATTATTAGTTTTAGTATTTTTGTTGTTTTTTTAATAATATTATTTTATATTATTATTAGTTTAATATTTTTATTACTACTATTATTATTATGATAATAATTATCATTATGATTATTATTTTTTTATTATAATTTTTATTGTCATTATAATTATTTTTATTTTTCATATTATTACACTTAATTATTATTATTATTATTAATATATTTATTGTTATTGTTATTATTTTAATCATTATTATTATTATTATTTTGATAATTTTGGATTTTTATTACATTATTATTGTAATTATTATAATTATTATTATTAATAGAATTATTATTATTATTAATATATTTATTATTATTATCATTATTATTATTATTACTATTGTTATTATTATTATTTTATTTCCATTAACCGACGTTGGTTTTTGCCTATATTAAACGACGGTGTTTTTATTAACCGACGTTGGTTTTTGCCTTCGATTAACCAGCGTAATACTGAATTTAACATTAAACGACGGCGTTTCCATTAACCGACGTTGGTTTTTGCCTTCACAAACGTAATACTGAATTTAACATTAAACGACGGCGTTTCATTAACCGACGTTGTTTTTTGCCTTCACAAACGTAATACTGAATTTAACATTAAACGATGGCGTTTCCATTAACCGACGTTGGTTTTTGCCTGCACAAACGTAATACTGAATTTAACATTAAACGACGGCGTTTCCATTAACCGACGTTGGTTTTTGCCTTCCATTAACCAACGTTGTTTTTTGCCTTCAGAAACGTCATACTGAATTTAACATTAAACGACGGCGTTTTTCACCGACGTTGGTTTTTCACTTCAGAAACGTTATACTGAATAGTAATAATAATAATAATAAATCAATTGAAAATAATAAAAATAATCGTAATAAAAATAATAATAATAATAATACTAATAATAATAAATCAATTAAAAATAATAAAAATAATCGTAATAAAAATAATAATAATAATAATACTAATAATAATAAAATAATAATAATAATAGTAATAATAGTAATAATAATAATTATTATTAAGTCATATAATAATGATAATAGTAATTTTTATAATAATAGTAATAATGATAATAATAGTAATGATAATAATAACAGTAATAATAATGATAATAATATTATTATCAAATCAACTAACCGACTAAGAAACGACTAACATAAAGGAACAGACCAAAAATCGACAAAAATAGAAAGAACAGACCAGAACCGACTAAGAACAGACCAAGAACCGACCCAATTGGCAAGAACAGACCCGAACCGACCAAGAACAGACCAATCACCCAAGAAGTCTGAGGAATATGAAAAAATATGTCTTTTATATTTTTTCACAAATTTTGTTCTTGGTCTGTTCTTGGTCGGTTTGAGTCTGTTCTAGCCAATCCTGGTCGGTTCTTGGTCTGTTCTTAGTCGGTTCTAGTATGTTCTTTCTAGTTTTTTCGGTTTTTGGTCTGTTCCTTTGTGTTAGTCGGTTCTGGTCGGGGGTGGCCCATGCGCGCGGCCGGTCGCGCCCGGGACACGGCCCTTGCGCGCGCCCGGTCGTGTCCCTTGCGCGCGCCCGGGCCGTGGCCCTTGCGCGCGAGGGGCCAGCCCGGGCGTGGCCCTTGCGCAGAGGTCTATTTTGCGCAGAACAGACCTCTCCGGTCTGTTTTGATTGAAAGTGTTAAAAAAAAAACATAAGTTATTACACAAGAATTTGGGCAGCATTTCCCCATAAAATATAAGGTTCTCCATAGCCAAAATAACCTGTTGAATTTGATAAATTATAAATGCAACTCAATGGCCAATAATAAACATATTGTAACACCAACAACCAAAACAATGTTAAACAATGTTATGTTTGTATTTTACAACAACCAAACAGACAACATTTCATATAGTTGGGCTCAGGGGCTTCTTCATCTTGTACTCGCTCCAAATTCCGACGGCGAGTTCAAGCCGGTACGCTTCTACTTTTTCTTCTTTGAGGTCTTCTAATGGGATTCTGCGGATAAGGTATTCAATAAATTTGTAAGTGAAGAGTCCGCAGTCGCCTGATCTATCGTTGTGCACCAACCCCTTGACACGAATTATTGGCCATGCACACTCAAGTTTATCACCTAGATAGTTGAATAAACCTGTGTGCTTCAAGAACATGGGCATCATCACACCGATTGGCTGCACTTCTCTTCGCATCTGTGAATCTCTGTACATTGGAATAGCTGAGTCATACACCTTTATGTTGCATTCAGATAAATCAACATAAAGCGCGACCCAATGCTTCATCCGAATGTTCAGAGGCATAGTGAAGCCCTTCGCGTCATCCCATTTCTGGCCAATTACGCGCTTCTCTCCACGGACATATTCATCCAGGTCATCATCAAATGTATAAGTTGCCAATTTCTTTTTGTTGCTGTAGTATCTCCCTTTCATCTTTTGGCAAAATATATCATCTAGGATGACAATATCCTTAATGAACTGCCCTTCAGGTGCCCTTGACCTCCGAATTGATAGAAGAGCCGATGCCTCGTCAATTTGCTATAAGTCATAAAAAATTAATTCAGTATAATGATAATGGTATAAAAAATAAGACTAAATTTAGAAAATATATTGTGATTACTTACATCATTAAACAGCCATTCACCTGGCTTCAAGAGGACCTGGAAGAAGTCCTTCCTCCAATCTCTAAGGCCGCATACAATCAGCTCGGAGTCCGTAGTAGGATCAGCAACCCATTTGTTGAATGCCTCAACAGCTTCGTTAAAGGACCACACCTTCGTCCTCACGTTACGCAGGGGATCTGTGTAAGGTGAGTCCATATACCTGCTGGGCCTCTTAAGTCGCTTTTCAACCTTCAATGCATACTCCGGCTCCGACTGAACCTGTTGCTCATGCTGAGCCTCTGCATGTGGCTGAACCTGAGGGAGGTCATCCTCTGCCTCTGGCTTTGGCTGAACCTGAGGGAGGTCAAGCTCCGCCTCAGGCTCTGGCTGAACCTGAGGGTCAAGTTTCGCCTCAGGCTCTGGCTGAACCTGAGGGTCAAGTTCTACCTCAGGCTCTGGCTGTAGCTGTTGTTTTGCTAGACCCGCTAGATTGACCCTAATTTCCCTAACGGATTGGTCTAGCGAGTCTAGCCTCCTATTGATGGCATCAAAATATCTACCATTGTACTCTATCATCTTGTGATAGAGTACGTCCACTATGTGGTCAATAGACATACCATCGTGTTGTTGCTGTTGTTGTTGTTGTTGTTGCTGTTGTTGTTGTTGTTGTTGTTGTTGTTGTTGTTGATGTTGTTGCTGTTGTTGTTGTTGGGGAAGTTCCTGTTGTTGTTGGGGAAGTAGTTGGAGACGAGCCAACTGTTTCGGGGGCTTCGGCTTTTGGACATGGACCATTTGTGCACCAGAGTCCAAAATTGATGCAAGCTGGTCAATCTCAGCATCTTCTTGGTCGGCATAAGGCATATACGACCTCATGCACATACTGTTCATTTCCTCCTCAGTGGGATAAAGAACTGGTACGGTCATTCCCTGTACATTAAAAAAACATACATTCAATGATTATTTAGGTAGAAACATATTGTAGAAAAAAACCTATTTTGTAAAATTTACACAAACAAAAACTTTGTATTCAAACCCTTACCTCGCCACTGTGCATGAGGTCGTCTATTTGTCTAACCTCGACCAAGGAAACCCGACGTTGCTCCCATTTGAGCATTCTGGGAAGACGTCCCTCAACCATCTTTGCAAACGTGGCGCCGATGCTTGGAAACGTTTCGAATGCCCAAACCTGCGTTAAACCAATTTTTTAAAGTCTAGTAAACCAATTTACTATAATGCATGAAAAGTTATTAACATAACTGTATAACATACCTGGAAGGCCCAAGGAAACCCGCATATTGAGTAGGTTTCCTTGACGCTCTTATTGCGTTCTTTCCGAACCCATTTTTGGTATTTGTCTCTTAAGTTCTTCTTCAGAGCCCGCAGAGTGCATTCAAAAGACACCCTGCCCCATGGATAGCTGTTGAAGAATTCTAAGTCGTCAACGTAAGACAGCCAATCCAGTGAGACGGTCTTCTTCTCGTCCCCCGATAATAGTACTTGTGCTAAAAAATAAATGATAGCGATCTTTGCTTTATCGCTACCTTTTATCTTATCCCCTGTGAGCAATCTTCTTAAATCTGCAACAAGTACTACGGGGGAGTTGAAATGCTCCAATAATCTTCTACTCTTTGAAGCTTTCAAGATCACGTCTGGCTCAGGAGATTCCCCACAGTTCAAGCCAGTTATTAAAGCAAATTCCCTCATTCCAAACCGAGTTGCGGTTCCATTAACCTTGAACCACAACTCATGTCTTTTTCTTGTTTCTATCTGCCTTAAAAGCAGATAGTGTGTCAACACCCCGCAATATGTCATATTTTCAGACATTGAAATAAAATGTCCGAAGGCAGACTCCTTGAAGATTGGCATTTCTGTCTCGGGGTCTAGACTCTGCCTAATTACCTCCAACGCCTCAATCTTCGACTTCATCGTCACTTTGACTGGGAAATACTCCCGTACAGGATCCATTAACGTCTTTAGATGTCCGATCCTAGGAATTTCACCAGTGTTGTACTTTGGGAGGTCATACTATAAAATAAGACAGAACACATAGGTCAGAACCGACCAAAATGACAGAACCGACCATGACACGACCGAACCGACCTAAAATCCCGGCAGGAACAGACCAAGCAGAAGGAACCGACTAAAAACTGAACAAAACCGACCAAAACTGACCAAGAACCGACTAAGAACCGACCGCATACAGAACCGACCAAAATCGACTAGAACCGACCATGATCGACCAGAACCGACTAAGAACCGACCACCAGAAATGACTTTAAATGGACTTAGAACCGACTGCAAACAGACCAGAACCTAAACCGACTTTGAACAGACCAATGTTACTTATATTAAGTTTTTATTCTTGCAAAAAAAAATATATAAGAAAATGTCATAAGAATATTACCTCAGTCGATTCCGTTTCCTCGTGTGTTCGGGAAATGGCCGTTTTAGTTGAGGAAGAGTCATTTTGTGATGCCATTACTTCTAAAAGCTGCCGGATTCTTAGTTGGTTTTCGTGGTCGGGGTCGGTTTTAGTGTCGGGATCGGTTTTTGGTCGGTTTTAGTGGGAATGGAGGTAAGTTTTTGGTCGGTTTTAGGTAACTGTCGGTGTTTGGTGAGGTGGTCGGTCGGCCGAGACGAGAGGTGGTCGGTCGGTGAGAGGTGATCGGAGTGAACTGCCGGTGGTCGGTCGTGAGAGGATTTGGTCGGGTGGGAGGAAGAGAGAGGGTCGGTCGAGAGAGGGGTCGGTCGAGAGAGTGCTTGAGGGTTTTTTGAGTTTTTGAAAAAATGACTCATTTTGAGACTAATAAGACCCATTTTTTGCCACATGAGATACACATCATCATTTTTTTGTTATAAAAAAAAACCGGCCTATTTCTCCAAATTTTGATTTTCTCCGGTCTCTTTTATCAAATATTCTCCCAACCAAACAATGAAATTGTGATTTCCTCCCACCTCTCTTCTTTCATCCGTCTCCCTCCTTTTATCTATCCCTTCCTTTGTACCGTCTGTTATGTACTACAATTTGCTTTCAAAAAAAATTAGTGAGCACGTTAAAATTGGGTACAAAGTTAAATGAGTATGTTTTTTTGTTAGAAATCAGAAATTGAGAAAGAATCTCATGAAATCTCCGAAAACAACAATGGCGAAGAGAAGCCACACGACCGAATTGGGGTGCATAGCGTGCGAAGAGCTCAGCAAATTGGGCGCCGGCAAGGAAGGCTGGCTCGTCGACAACCCAAACCTTCTCTGCGCCCTCGACACCCACTCCCTCGCCCTCGCCAACCGATCCCTCATTCTCACTCTCTCCTGGTCCCACTCTGATTCCGATTCTTCCCGGGTCACGATCCGACCCGATTTGTCCCCCATCGAGGCCGAGTTCATCTCCGCCGTCGAATGGCTGGTCTTCGATGACATTCGGGCGATCGCCGTCGGCTCCTCTTGTGGGTATCTCCTGATTTACTCTTTGGCCGGGGAGTTGATTCATAAGCAGGTTGGGTTTAATTGTTCTTGATCCTTTTCTTTTATTGGATTGGAAGATAGAGGATAATTGGAAAATGTGTTTTTTAATGGTGTTTTCGCTTTTGAATTTCTGTGTAGAAAGCTTTTAGGGTTTGTTTGGCGGTGGAAAATGTGCAACAATTTTCTGATTGACGCGTTCCTGATTTGATTTTCTTGCAGTTTCTTACGTACCATGTAGATGTTACTAGTATCCATAATTTTCCTTCCATTTGCCTTTCTTCTGTGAAGTGTGTATGGCATTGTGATAGTCATGTTTTGGATTGATTGATTATTGAACTTAGGGAACTTGTGCACATTTGAACTTATAGTTTAGCGTTATTACAGTTTATATATCCTGGACGGGTTTTAAAGTTGAGAGTTCGTGGAACAAAGAGAGATTTGATCGAAGAAACATCCTCAGAGGAGGTTTGTGTTGTTATGCCAGGTGTAATTGCTCGTTTCTATGGCTCTGAAATTCAGGTTTGTTAATCATTCGAAGCGACTAGCGAGTTTACTTTGAGGTCATCTTTTTACAGAAATCCATTGTCTTATTTTATTGCTTATAATGCTTATACTTGAGGTTTTTTGCGCTATGTTTACTTTCAGAAGTTGACCTTTCATTATAAATAGAATTTTTTAAATGATACTAAATCTGATACTATCATGATCTGATTTGAATGTTTAACATGTAGAGTATGCTGCAACAATGGTACCATGATTCAAGTTCTCGATTTTGGGATAAAAGACCTAGAAAGCAAGAATCTGATGATTTTGGAAATCCTTATGGGAGATTGTCCTTCCAGCTGTGGAACGTCAGCAAATCTGGCACTTGTGCTGATGCCGCAATTAGTGGAATGATGCCTCCACCACTGATGGAGCTTCAGGTACCGCAGTAGGCTGTTTGATTTTGTTGATTTGTGAATGCTCTCTTCAGAGGCATATTAGCGGAGAAAGATTTGTTCTATGTATCTCTTAAACACATATGTTGGGGGACCAAGATTATGCTTTTAGTCTCTTTAAAAGCATATGTTGGTGGACTAAGATTATGTTAGTCAAATATTGGCAATAGTTTATTGACTTTTCCTTCCATTAGATGTTAATCATTCATCATTCCCAGCGTTGTCATGTTGGTTGGCTACTTTGTGGTTCTTCACAGCAATGCTTCTGAACTCTTTTTTCCCCTCAAGTGATGGAAGTATTCTGGTTTTGAATTCAGCTACTTTTATTCTTGGGCAGTCAAGTCAGCGCTATTACTGTGCAATCACTGTTGGAGAGAATGCTGTGATCTCAGCCTTCAGGTTGGTATGCTGGAATTTTGCACTGCTATAGTCACAAATAGTATTGTCACGCTTTCAAGCCAAAATTGCTTTCTTTGTTATTTTGTTTCTCCTACAGGTATGTTGTTGACTAGATTCTACTTCTTTCTAATGTAGGCTGTCGGAGGACAAAAGTAGGTCTTTAGTGGGAGCTATCATATCTAAAGTTGTTCCTGCAGCATTTTCAACAGTAGTTTCCTTTTCTAAAATGATTTGGCGGAGCGAACAAAATTCACCGAGAAAATCAAATATAAAGCCTCAAGCTTTTGCTCGAGGTAAAAATTGTCATTACTATGTTTTATTGATCCTCGTTTAAACGGTCAGAACCTTGGATTTAGAGGGAAGTATATCAAATCATACGGTACCACGTTTGACAGTGTTTACAGATTCAGCCAACTTTTTTTTTTAATAAAAGAAAAAGATTTATTAAGAAGAAAGAAAGGACATGCCATGTGCAGTAGTTTGAACATATCTGTATGTGCACGTTGAATAGTGGAAGTAGCTGCATGATTATGGGAAACAAATTTAAGGATTAACAACTTTCCTGCAGTTTGATTCCCCATCTTCAACACGGGACTCCATTTTTTCCTTTTCTTCTTTCCATTTTTTAATTTTCTTTGGCAATTCAACTTGCTCTACTGAAATCAATTGATAGAAAGTTCCTGAATTTTTGGAACATGTTCTTCGACTCTTAAGTGTAGAATAATAGTAGGAAACAGATAATCAGCAACTAGATCCATTCTTAGGTGAAAATGATATCATATAGTAATCACGTGTTTATTATCAATTTAGATTTAGTAAATGTCGCTTTGTGTTGGATATTATAATGTTGTACTTACAAGCTATTTTTCAACTGTGTGAAAATCTTCTTGCACGACTTGCGTCATGAATTTTACAGCTTCTCCGTTGACATCTCTGAAGGATTATCCAAGAAAAGGTGAGAAGCTCACCTTATCACCTAGTGGCACATTGGCAGCAATTACAGACTCACTTGGTCGTATACTGCTATTAGACACTCAGGCACTTGTTGTAGTGCGATTATGGAAGGTTTTTCCCAAACATCTTTTGACATTATTTTTCTTTTTTAAAACCTGTCCCCTTCCTCTTCTCCATCTTGTCTGTTGGATATTAAAACTTGTTTTGTAGGGATATCGTGATGCTAGCTGTCTTTTCATGGAGATGCTAGTCAATCGAGATACTGCCGCGTCTAGTTCCAATTACTATGAACCTGTGAAGAGTGATTACTGCTTGTGTTTGGCTATTCATGCCCCCCGAAAAGGCATCATTGAGGTACACTGTCTATCATTTTCCTTTTTCCAGAAGGATTGTTCCTTTTCCAACACTCGATTTATCTAAGACTCCAAGTTTTTCAATTAAAATTTTCACTTGATTTATCCGAGAATGGATCGCATAAGGAATGAAGTTATTCATAGTAAAGTAGGTGTAGCACTAATAGAAGATAAGGTGCCCGAAGGCCGCTTGAGGTGGTACGGGCATGTCCAACGTAGACTTCTAGAAGCACCAGTTCGTGCTTGGGAGGACATTCTTATACCTAATACTAGGAGAGGGAGGGGTAGATCAAGAATTACGTAAACCGAAGTTGTTAGGAAAGACATTCTAGATCTAGGCATTCAGAAAAGTTTAATTTCGAACAGAGTTGTGTGGAAAAGTGAAATCCATATAGCTGACCTCAATTAAGTTGGGATTAAGGCTTGTTGTTGTTGATTGTTGACAAAGACTAGATCTCAATTCACTATTCTTCTGATTTTAAAAGGTGTGTAAATCAAACCTGCCCAACCCAACCCAACCCGAAAATGACAAACCAACAAAGAAAAGTATATATTATGGATTATAAATACTTCAAACCGAAGCTATGGGTTGGGTTTTGGGTTGAGGATATCTCAACTCATACAGCTCAACCCAACCCAAACTTCATATATACTTAAAATAACGTATAATATATTTGATATATCAAAAGCATAAAGGAAAAGGCTCCTTTGTTAACTTATCTTAGTATATGTTTCTCAGAGCTTAGAGTAGTATAACTTATTTTATAAATGCTCAATTGAATAAAACAAGAAACACCACTTCTTTATGAGCAAATTAAAATTTTAAACTCTACTTGTTATCAATTGAAAACTAAAAAAATAAAGATGATTATTCATAATCCGACAACCCAACCCAACCCAATCTAATCTAATAATACATGGGTGTGTATTTCTCTAGTAACATTGGGTTGTATTTTCTCCAAACCGATGCATATGGATTGGGTTAAAAAAAATCTTAAAATCAACCCAACCCATGCACACCCCTTTAAAAGCAACAGTTTTCGTGCGCATAAATCGGTTCTCATAGGTCTTGGCGAGTATGTTTGTAGGGGAATTATTTCTTTACACTCCTGTAAATATAAAACCGAAATCTGGGAGAGTTTGTTCTATTTAGCTGTGGGAATTAGGTTGAGGTCCATTTCAGTACAGAAAAGATCGAGCATCATTTGGTTCATACGGTTAAAGCCAAGTAATCTTACAACCTAATACTGGTATTAACTTTGTCACTGCATTTACCTTATCGTAGCAGTAATACTAGAATAAAAAGAGACTTTGTCACAGCTGAATATGTTTGGTTTCTCGGCTCCATCATGCAGATTTGGCAGATGAGAACTGGGCCTCGGCTTCGAACAATTCAATGCGCTAAAGGAAGCAAAATACTTCAACCTACCTACAGGTTTGGATCGTCTATGGCATCTCCGTATGTCCCTTTGGAGGTTTTCTTGTTGAACGGAGATTCCGGCCAAATTTCGGTTCTAAATCGAACTCTTAGTTGAGTGTAAAAAATGCATCGTTTTGCTTCCGATTGCCATTTAATTCTTGTAACATCTCTTAGTGGTTTGTAATATAGTTTAACTTATATTGATTATATGTCAAAGATGAGTCCTGTGAGTTCCATACAACTGGGGTCCCTTTTGTAATGTGCTCAAAAAACAAGTAAATTTAAGCCTCTCGCAATTATACTACTATTTTTCTTCTATTCCTTGTACGCGTTAGGGCGCTCTATTAGATCTTTTTTTCCCTTTATTTTTGCAACAAGACGACTTTTTAAGGAGCTTTACTTTAGAATCCTCTAAAAGTTGAACGTGTTATAAAGATAATGGAAATATTAGCCCAGCCAGGGAAAAAGGGGAAAAGGAAAAGATTAATCATAGAAAGTGTTTCCACTGGAAGTAGCCAACTGGTGGTGTAATTGTTGTTTTTCAACCGTCGTAGATATGGATTGGATGCATTCCACTGGATCAACTCATCTTATCGACGGCCAGGAAGGATGACAGCGAACAAAGTTCATTATTATCTATGAAATGTTGCCAGTTAAAATGCATAAATCAACTGATGTAAATTAGAGGCTCATGAATCATTTTGGTGTATAATAATATATAGAGATATTTACTTTTTTATATCTTGTGTTTTAGATTTATTTAAAAATTATATTTTTAATTTTTAATCTCATTAAATATATACATTTAAATTAGATTTAATACTAAAATTTATACCCTTCCAAAGTTCATTCTCGATTTTAATCTTAAAAATACATAAAATACCCTTAAATAAAAACATTAAAAAAATAAAAAACCTAAAAAAAAAAAACTTTAAACTCACAATTTTGACCTCTAAAATATGTAAAATACCAGTTTTTTTTTTTTTGTGTATTAATTTTTAATTATCATAATATTAGAAAGTTTTACTGTTTTTTCTCCTTTTTAAGGATAGTTTAAATGTCAAAATCAATTATTGATTGAGATAAAGCATATATTTGTATATTAAATATAATTTGAAAGTATACATTTGATGAGATTAAAATTGAAAGAATAGATTTTAAATAAACCTAAAACACATGGTATAAAAATATAAATATCCTTAATATATATATATATATATATATTTAGGCACAACAATTAGGAATATTTATCTTTTAACATTGAATTTGCGTACATTTGATTCCTAATACTTAGGCTTATTTAGTTCGCTAATTCAAGTTTTTAATTCGAGTTGAGATGTGACTTTATATGAGAGTTTTTTACGGTAATAAAAAAAATTAAATGTGACTGTTTCTGAGAGCTTTTTATTTTAACAAAACTCAAATTCTAAACTCAAATTGATAAAATGAACGGGGCCGTACATCATGTCTCCTAATTGCTTTATTTTACTATCATGTCGACTTCTATCGTTGTCCTTATATTCTTTTCTTCCAAGCATTAACAATTCTACACTAGTGTAGTTTAAGTATAGTTTAAAGCTTGTGAAATGTGTGTCATTCAATTGCAAAAGTTTCAACTACATTTGCCAAAAATAAAATGGCAAACCTTTTCTATGGTAGGGTTATTTAACTAGTAGTCCATGTTTTTAAGGATACATTCAGTCAAATTTTGAACGAGAAAAGTACGTAAAACTAATAGAATCTTGTGTTAAATCTTATGGTTTAATATCGAGTTCATGAGTATTTTATATTTTCATACTATGTTGTAAAAATCTAAAACTAAAAAAAGAGAGCCGAATTGTAGTTTGAAAATAATTGCAATTACTCTTGATCACAATATCAAGAATATATATATATATATATATATATATATATATATATAACACAGAAACAAAACAAGCATACAAATCAATGACAAAGTGCAACAACATGATGTATAAATAGATAATATTAAGGTCTCATTTATTTATCATAAATTAATTTTAAATTTTATATAATAAAAAATTCTTATAATAATTATATTTAATTTTTTACTATAATATAAAATTTTTATATAAAAATTATATTAAATTTAAATTAATAAATTAAATGAAGCCTAAATATTTCAGACAATTGCTAAGCGGCAATGGACTTGTCGTTACTCACACAAAAAGTAAAACCCGTTGCCTTCCTTCGATCTATGTCAACCACTTCTGGCCTCAGTGAAAAAGGAAAAGAAAAACACAAAGGGAAAAAAAAAAAGAAAAAAGAAAAAATCTTTGTCAACTTTTTGACAGATCACAGATGAGCCCGGCACCGTATGTTTTTTTATTCATCATAATTCATTACAATATTTTTTTTATAAAATATATATATAAAATAAAAATAATTTTAAATTATAATTTTAAATACACCAATTAAATAAATCAACATATGTGATTATTTTTTAAAAAATTTTATTGTAATAAAATTTAAAATTTAAATTCAGATTCGTGAAATGAAAGGGCAAAATAAAAATCTCCACTTCCCACCTTCACAAACCTGAAAACCTTCTTCCATGGCTTCCTCACTCTCCATTCTCTTCCTCTCTCTCCTGCTCCTCCTCCACCAACCCCACTTTTCCACATCGAATACACACAAACTCAACAATCTCAAACCAAACCTACTCTCCCAACTCAGCCACTTGAAAACCACAGATAATCCACCAACACAATTCTTCGAAGTCACCAAGCCCATCAAACTCCCCAACACCAAACCTTGTTCTCACCTCGTCCTCACCCACGACTTCGCCTTCACTTATGGCCAGCCTCCGGTCCAGGCCAACTACCATGGCCCACCTCCTCATTGCCCACCAACCCATTTCTCCAAAATCGTCCTCGAATGGACAGCCACTTGCAGAGGGACCCAGTTCGACCGGATTTTCGGGGTTTGGCTCGGCGGGGTCGAGCTTCTTCGGAGCTGCACGGCGGAGCCCACTTCTTCTGGGATTGTCTGGAGTGTTGAGAAGGATGTAACAAGGTATTACTCTCTTCTCATGAAGAATCAAACCCAAACGTTTGCCGTTTATCTTGCGAATGTTGTGGATTCTACTTATACTGGTGTTTACCATGTGAATTTGAGCTTACATTATTACCCCGCTGAAGAAAATAACCTTAATCATCAGTCTTGGGCTGATTTGGTCTTGCCCATTTCGAGAAATCCTCCTCTGAATGGTGGGTTGTGGTTTGAAGTTAAGAATTCGGTGGATATTCAGCTTAAGGAGTTTGAGATTCCTAGGAATGCTTATAGGGCTGTTCTTGAGGTTTATGTTTCCTTTCATGAGAATGATGAGTTTTGGTACTCAAATCTTCCTAATGATTACATTGCTGAAAATGGGATTAGTGATACTCCTGGGAATGGGCCTTTTAGGGAAGTTGTGGTTAGTCTTGATGGTGAGGTTGTTGGTGCAGTATGGCCTTTTACTGTGATTTATACTGGAGGAATGAATCCACTCTTGTGGAGACCAATTTCTGGAATTGGCTCGTTTAATCTCCCGTCTTACAACATTGAGATCACCCCGTTTTTGGGTAAGATCCTAGATGGGAAGTTTCATAAGTTCGGGTTTAATGTCACGAATGCGTTGAACGTTTGGTTTGTTGATGCAAATCTGCATCTTTGGCTGGACAAGCACAGCCTCAAGACTGAAGGGTTGCTTTTGAAGCACATCAGCTCGCCTCTTGTTCTCTCCGAAGCCTCGGATTTCAAAGGTCTGAATGGGAAGTTTTTGACTACTGCAAACAGAAGGGTGTTGTCCGTTGGATGGGTCAAGTCTTCCTTTGGGAATTTTATAACCCATTCGGTTCAAGAATTCTCTTACACCAATTCACTTGTGATGGAGAACGAGGGTAATACGCAGATAGTGGATCAGAACATTCATATCAATGACACGGTTTATGCCAAGACGCCGATATTAGATGTTTACTCAATCAAGTCAGAGAAAATTTTTCCACTTTTCTTGTACTCTGACTACTTTGATCAAGGAAATGGGCGTTATGTGTTCATCACAAATCTCACATTGGGATTTGATGAGAACAGATGTTCTAAAGTTGCTGGTAGCGAATTGTCGAAGAGCTCGCTGAAAAACTTGCAGAACGGTTTGGGTTATTTGTTTATACAGAACAACTATATAGTTGGTGCATTAGGGAGTACACAACAAGTGTACAATTATGAAGATGGAAAATACTGCTACTTCAGAAATATAAGCAGCTCAGACTATGATATAGTCTATGATGAAGTGAAGAATGGTTGCATTAAAAGTGAACACGATTTCCCTTCGGATTTCAAGTTAAGCGATCGGGTCTTTTCTTACTCAAAAGGCTCTTCTAGTATCTGATATGCTTTTTGAACAGTTGGGAGGTAAGTGAAATCATTCCTGTTGTATGTTTCTTCATATGATTCATGAAAAGCAGTCCTTTCACTAGAACCTCACTTGATTCCTGAAGTTCTGGGAACTTCCAATGAAAACGTGGAAACAAAATGGAAAGGAAATATTCCTGATGTTGGTTGTGTAAAATACTTGGAAATAAATAAGTTTATGTATCCTTGTTTGTGGATTAATTCACGTGCTTTTGTACTTGTTGGAAACTACATGAAATTATGAGCATTGCAAGAGAATAAAAGAGCATTTCCCTTTCCTCCGTTAAATTTGTATGTTTACTTACCTAAATCAGGAATGCAATTATTATTTCTAATACTTACTAAATCAGGAATGCAATTCTAATTCCTAATAGTCAAAATATACTTGAATCTTGATTTCATTTCAACTCATCTCCCTTAGTCTGTTGGTGAAAGATTCAAATTTTGTCACAAAGAAAGAGAAAAGTGAGTACAATCTGGGTGCCGAGCAACTTCATATCTACTCAAAAACTTGTTGGTATAATGTAGAATTTCCAGCACCATCATTCGGAACATCAGTGGTGTATCTATTACCTGATTTTTCAATTTCACCTTATGTATGTATGTTTATCTTTTATATATGTTTTAAGTTTAAATGAAAAACAAACGAGGGGCTTTGAGGTCTGTCATCAACAAGGAGAGGAGTAGTAAGGAATGCACCAAGAATGTTATGTTTTCCTTCCTATTTCTTTCCTTGTAAAAAAGACACTTGCTCTGTATGTAAAAAACAGTGTAATCTAAAGAATGCACCAAGAATGTTAATGTTTCTTATGCTGCCTTTTTCTTCCATGTAGAAATTTACTCCCTCCTACTCTGGGAAAAGGACACAATATCTCTTAAAACGTATAAATTTGAATTTTTATCTTTTATTCTTTAATAATATTTTTTTAGTCAAATAACTATACTAATTAAAAAGGTTTTAATCAAAATAAGAGTAAAAATCGAGAGCACTCTGAAGATAAGTTGAACAGTTTCTCATACTCTTATAGCAGTATAGCCCTTAATCTCAAACTCTGAACTGATAGAGTTTGCAAATACAAGTCCCACTCCTAATATGTAGTGATTCAAAGATAATCTATTTATTTATTTTTCTCAACTAAAAGTACATTTCATAAATTACTTGAAAGAAAATTAATTTACCTCAACTAAAAACGATAAGTAGATTGTCATTCTTTATTAGTGAGTTTTCTTGTGAAGTGATGACTTACTAAGAAATAACTAAAGAAGAAAAGAGAACTTTAAGGAAGGCTAGTGACACAAATGGCAGAATGAGAATAACGTGAAAAGGAAAAAATTAAAATGAATGATGCCGATATATATATATATATATATTTGAAAATGATGCCAAAATAAAATTTAGATTTCGATGTAAAAATGATTCGATAAAATCCATAAACTATAGGATATAATATGATTAATCCATGTAATAACAACTTAGCAGGTCCTATTATGGTTTTAGGAGAAAAATTTTCGACACTGTGTCCAGAGATACTATAATTTGTGAAATTTTATGTTAAAACTTGCAAACTTGAATGATACAGTTGTAAAAGTTATAACAAATTTGTGAATCTTGAATGAATGCAATAACTTGTGAATTTTACGTATAGACTAGCAAACTCGAACAATTTATCATATTTCCTCAAATTCACAAGTTTTATCTTAATTCTTACAACTTTATCATTCAAGGTTACAAGTTATGAGGTAAAATTTCACAAATTACTCTCAACACAGTGCCGGAAATTTTTTTCCCGGCACCATAAAAGTTCCCCAACTTAAAATCTAAATAGAAAAAATTATAAGCGATGATTCTTTTTTTAAAAAAAATAGGAAAAATGGCCTTTCAGAAAATCTCTAATTAATTAATTAGTGAGAGAAAGTGAGGGAGGGTCAGAGAAAGTAAGAAAGTTTCAGTATTTGGCTAGAGTTCCAGCGCCCCCTTTGAGTGTGTCAAAATTTAGTCCTCGGACTCCTTTGATGTTCGCGTTCTCGTGATGGTGCTAGTGTGTGTAGCGGCGCATTCGTTAGGGCAAATTTACACTCCCATGTGGTGTTGATTGCAAGGTGGTGAGATTATCTAGACGGTGTTTCCTTTCTTCTTTAGTAGTTAGAGTGTTTGTGGCTAATATGCCCTCTTTTTTGTCGTGGTCCTCCTACAGTCCTCCACCTCCCCCGGGTGGGCTTTCCTTCTGGGGTGGCTCTACTCAAATTTGACTTCCGTTTTACGGCCGATGGCTTGCTTTTGGTGGATCTTCTTTTTTTGTTTAATTGAAATAAATGCGTTGATGTTTCCGCCTTTTTGTGTGTCTTTTTTTTTACTGTAGTGTTTTTGTTTCGGTAATAATGGAGGTATTGTCTTCCGCTTATGTCTCTCATCTGTTTGTAAACATGTGGTGTTTGATGTCCACCTAGAGTTCTCTCTATACCTTAGTATGATTGCCCACTTTTACGTGGAGATTGGTCTTGATTGACTGGGCTAGTCTATCGTTTGTTTTGCTCTTGTTTAAAGAGTAATGGTCAAGCTCAAAATTGATGTGTCGAGCAGATATTCACTCGTTTAAATCTCGGTATTTATATTCACTCTCTCTGTGCTATTTTGATATTTATTGATAAATCTAGTATTTGATACGGGAGTCGGATTCCTTTGTATTTGAGTTCGGTTGTCTCATGTATAATTTATTTTATGTGAAATGAATTTTTCCAATTAAAAAAAAAGATAGTTCTAAAGAAATAGTATAATAAAAAAAAAAAATCAAGGGACCGTCCTATTTTGACACTTGTTTAATTAGGGAATTATTTATAGGACAAATTTAATACTTTTATAGAGGGACCTCTAATGAATATATTTCTAATAAAATAAAACTTTTTTTAAACAAAGGTCTCACATAACTATTTTGCATAATTATTCAAAAATAAAATTGTGGGTAGTCCTGTTTATTAAAAATAGTGTAAAATATATTAATTAATTAATATATATAAGAGTTTAGGTAGAGAATTTTCCACAATTATGACTAAATACGAGGGAAATATATTTATATAAAGTTGATATAGAAATTATCCAAGGGTCAATTTTTAATTAGAATGTAAGTAAATGTGATGATGTTGTGCGGATAATCCACTGAATAATTTTCTTTCCCTAAACACGATTGCACAAATGAAAGCTAAACCTGCAATAATGACTTCCCTAAAAAAATATTGATAATGTTCCTTGGGGCCTAGGGGAATCAACTTGTTCCAATAGTTGGTCTTTAAGCTCAGGTGGGGCCTTTCTCCTCCAAACCCCCAAAAGCCATTGTAATTATCAAAATTACAGGGCTTGTTCTTTTAATGTTTTTGAGTTTGATAATTTGAGTGTAAATTTTAAATTAAATTTGAGTTATAATTTAAGTTGAAGTTATAATTTATGTTTATTTCGCTGATTCGAGTTTAAAATTCAAGTTTCGCTACAGTAAAAAGCTCTCACAAACAGTCACATCTAACTTTTTTGCTACAGTAAAAAGCTCTCACATAAAATCACATCTTAACTCGAATTAAAAACTCAAATCAACGAACTAATCGAGAGTTTGTGTTTGGTTGTGTACATTTAAGTTATGGTTTGAGATAAGAATCTTTTTTGAGTTTGTGTTTGAGTAAGTCAAAACTTGAATTTATATTTAGATAGTATTTTAATAAAAACTCAATGCCGATGAAAAATTTTAATAGGGTATATGATTCTAGTTTTATTCGTCTTTTCGTTGTCAACGCATAGAAAAAAAAATCATCTCAATCAGAATTAAAATAAAAAAGTTATAATATTTTTAAGAATAGAAAAAATATTGTTCATTAACTTGAGTTCGAGTTTCTGAACTCGAGTTGAAAGGAAAACTTGAACTCGAGTTTTTTAACTCGAGTTTAAATTAAAAAAAACATGAACTCGAATTAGTCCCGTTCATTTCGCTAATTTGAGTTTAGAATTTAAGTTTATTACAGTAAAAAGCTCTCATAAATAATCACATTTAACTTTTTTATTACAGTAAAAAGCTCTCATATAAAATCACATCTCAACTCGAATTAAAAACTCGAATCAACAAACTAAATGAGAGTTTTTCACTTAAAAAAACTCCCCCAACAACCCCATAGATTTTTTGATAAATCATTATTTCGGTACCTATCACAAAAATTCCCTCAGAATAAAAAAAAAAATGTAAAATTTATTTTTCCAAGGAATTTGTAAAATTTAAATTAATATTATATAACTTTTTTTTTCTTTACAGGACCAAATAATTTCTAAAATTATTTTAAAAAAGTTAAAGAGATTTGCGGTGTATTTTATTGAAAAAAAAGATGTGCTTTTCCACCTACTGAAAAACATTGATATTTTAACCGTTTAGTTAAGATTTTAGGATCTGTTTAGTTCAAAAATTTAAATTATATGATTTAAATATTTTTAATTTATGTGTAATTTATGAAAAAAATTACTATAATAAATTATAAATTATGATTCGAATCGGGAGATGAATCCTCCAACCACAGCATAAATTATTATAATTACAAATTTATAATCTAACAATTTTGTTTTCTTTTCGAAATTTTTAATTTAACCGTAAAAATAACTGTGCCCATCGCTAATGAAAGAGCTCGTCCTTCACTCCTACCAACAAAAATAAAAAATAAAAAATAAAAAATAAAAAATCCTGCTTTGAAAACCACAACGAGAAAAGCAAAGCAAATTGAACGTCATAAACAAAAAGCAAACAACAAAACTCTCTTTACATTTCTTCCATGGCTTCCTCTCCTCCATTCTCTCTCCTCTTCTTCTCACTCTCTCTCCTCCTCCTCCTCCACCAACCCGTCTTCTCCACAGCCAATCTCCACTCCCTCAGACCAGAATTCCTCCCCCAACAACTACGACAAACCACCCCTCAAAACAACACCCCACCAACTGTCTACTTCGAAGTCACCAAACCCATCAACCTCCCCCGAACGACAACCCCCTGCTCCCACCTTGTCCTCGCTCACGACTTCGCCTTCACCTACGGCAAACCCCCGGTCCTCGCCCCGTACGACCCTCCCTCCCACTGCTCTTCTAGAAAGTTCTCGAAGATCGTCCTCGAATGGCGGGCCACTTGCAGAGGGAGACAATTCGACCGGATTTTCGGGGTCTGGCTAGGCGGCGTCGAGCTTCTCCGCAGCTGTACGGCGGAGCCGAGATCTACGGGGATTGTTTGGAGCGTTGAGAAGGATGTGACGAGGTATTCTTCATTGCTTCTCAAGAAAAACCAGACTTTGGCTGTTTATCTCGGCAATTTGGTTGATAGTACGTACACTGGGGTTTATCATGTAAATTTGACTTTCCATTTTTACCCTTTTGAGGATAAGTCCAAAGCCTTTGATGGGGTGGAAGATAATATTCCGGCGGATTTGATCTTGCCCATTTCGAGAAATTTGCCTTTGAATGATGGGTTGTGGTTTGAAATTGAGAATTCCACTGATTTATCGCTCAAAGAGGTGAAAATTCCGCAAAATGCTTATAGGGCTGTTCTTGAGGTTTATGTTTCTTTTCATGAGAATGATGAGTTTTGGTATTCTAATGTTATTAATGAGTATATTGATGCAAATAATCTTACTAATACTCCTGGAAATGGGCCTTTTAGGGAGGTTGTGGTAAGTCTTGATGGTGAACTTGTTGGTGCTATTTGGCCTTTTACTGTGATTTACACTGGTGGGGTTAATCCCCTTTTGTGGAGACCAATTACTGGTATTGGGTCATTCAATTTGCCTTCTTATGATATTGAGATCACGCCGTTTTTAGGGAAGGTTTTGGATGGGAAGAGTCATGAGATCAGTTTTAATGTCACGAATGCGTTGAACGTTTGGTACGTCGATGCGAATTTGCATCTTTGGTTGGATGAGAAGAGTGTGAGGACTGAAGGAGAGGTTTTGAAGCATGTTAGCTTGCCTCTTGTTGTTTCCTTGGTGTCTAATTTCACTGGTTTGAACGGGACGTTTCTGACGAGCGTAAGCCGGTCTGTGAAATCAACCGGTTGGGTTAAGTCCTCGTATGGTAATATTACAACTGGTTTCACTCAAGATTTCTATTTTAGTAATTCAATGGTGATGGGAAACAATGGGGATATGCAGATTGTGGATCAGAGCATCTATTTCAATGACTCCGTTGACGCAAATTTGCCGCGTTCTTCACAAGTTCACTCATTGAGATCTCAGAAAAAGTTTTCGCTTTACACGTATTCCAATGTCTTTGATCAAGGAAATAAATCTTCTTTATACATTACAAACGTCACTTTGGGACTCAATGAGAAGAAGTTTAAAGGCTCCTCTCGTCTCGGCTTCTCAACGAGCACTCTGGAGAATCTACAGAGGGGCCAGGGAAATATGGTTGTCAAGAAGAATTTGGTAGTCAGCGGACTTGGGAGTACACAGCAAGTTTACAAGTATAATGGGGATGATTTGTGTTATTTGAGAAACATAAGCAGCTCAAACTATGCCATTCTTTATGACCATGTGGGAAGCCAATGCCGCAAAAAGGCAGAGTCCCGCTTTGGTTTTGGGTTCCATAAATTATGGCCTTTTAATGCCAGAAGGGTTTCTCTAGCGTCTGATTTACTTGAGAACTCCAAAAGAGATTAAGCTTGGAATTTTGGATGATTATCATTGCTTCACTTATGGTCCTCATTTTATAAGATATTCTTGAGGTCTTGCAAATGGGTACCCCAAATAAAAATAGTAAGTATTTTGAGAATATTGTTTTTGGACACTACTCTGGAATTTCACTAAGTTATCTAGCATTATTGCTGACTGTGGAATTTGTTTTCAAATTAGCGGTTTGCAGGCATTCACTTGACTCTACTATAAGGATTCAAACTCCCACTATGGTGTTTTTTTATTTTTTATTTTTTTATTTTTTTTAATATATATATATATATATATATATATATTTTTTTAATTTTAGAACCATGGAAATTACCCTAAACATAAATCTAATTTACCTCTCTCTTCAAACGGTTAATTTATAAGAAAGCACAGGAGACTTTGCTTGCAAGATGAGAAATGAGAAAAATATTTTTAAGTAACGAAAATGCCCTTTAAACATCTTATCAAAAGAAAACAGTCAGTGCACTCATTAGATAATTTCTTTGTTGAGATGTCTCTTTCAGCAACTTGAATTTTCTATCACAAACCTACTGGTGTAACATGATCTCGTTTACTTTGTGGATTCGAGTTTTCGATTCGAGCTGAGATGTGATATTTTCTGAGAGCTTTTTACTGTAGCAGAAAATTTTGATGTGACATTTTCTGAGAGCTTTTTACTGTAGAAACTTAAAACTAAAAACTCGAATCGGTGAAGTGAACGAGGCCGCTAACAGCTACTCGGATTAGGAAATCTGTTTTCCATTGTTTCATTGTGGCCTTTCTGACATTTACATTTTTTTTGTCATAATTGTTCTTTTAGAGTGTAACTTGAGTGTAATTTTTAAGTTAAATTTGAGTTATAACTTGACTTGAAGTTAGAACTTGAATAAAGTTAAAACTTGAGTTGTCTTTTTTTGAGTTTTTTTAGACAAAAGAATATGCCCAAAAAGTTACAAAATGCTATTTCGATTTTTATTTGGTTTTTAAGAATAATAAAGTTAGATGTTTTACTGAGTTCATTTTACAAGACCAATGAACTTTACCTTATTTTTATAAATATCATCTCTTTTGGCTTGGATATTTGTTTAATTTCTTTATATCATGTTTTACTCTTACATTCAGTTGAATGTTTTAACAATTATTCAATGTTTGGCTAATGCATTGTATGATAATTTTATCAATTTGTTTGCTTGTTACTAGGATATCTGACAAATTGGCCAGCAAATTGGTTAGACGATTTTCATTCGTCTTTTTATTTCCTTGTTTTATGGGCATGACTAATAGTGAGGTTGGAATTGCTTTGATCGAATTCAAAAAGCAATCTTTTACCTATGTTTAAATAATTTATTTACCTGTAAATTATTTACTTCAGTTGTTTTAAAAATAGGAAGAAAGAGAATAATAAGTCAAGATTTGAGATAAATTAAAATTAATAAGTAAATAGTTTACATAAGTTAATAAATAGGTTAAATTATTGTTTTCGTTCATAACTTGTTTAGTTATGAATCATAACTTGACAAATTATTGTTTATAATTATCCATAATTTGTCTGACTATGAACTATAACTTGACAAATTTATTCATAACTTATTTGGTTATGAACTATAACTTGACAAGTTATGATCTATTAATTTCTATAATTAAAAATTAGCCTATATACTTTCTTAAACTTTTCATATTGGTATATTTTCTACCATTTCTCTTAAAAATATGCTATTTATTTCAAACCCGTATGAAAAACATGCTATTGACCTCTTCATGGCTAAAAAAAAAATAAAAATAAAAATACACAACAAGATATCCAAGTGATTATCTCAAACGACAACAAAACTATTATGAATCAGTTTTTATATATTCTCAAATTGCATGACTACCAAACAAAAAAAAAAAAAAAAGAAAAAAACTCATATGCACATTATTGACTCGAAGAGTATCATGGTCAAAAAGAAACATCACATGTTAATTAAAACAAGCTAATGTGGGAGATTTGAATGAAAACCTTATGCAAATTTTGACTACATGTAAAAAAATTTAATAAAAGCAACGATAACTAGCTAGGATCAAGAGCAATAAACCACTTAAATGCAATCTATTTTTATTTTTTTTTGGTAGGTGTTGTTTCTCAGCTCCAAATGGGTTGAAATTTTGAAAATAGTAGAAAATAGGCCAATATGAAAAGCTTAAGAAAGTAAATAGGCCAATTTTTAGTTATAGAAATTAATAGGCCATAACTTGTCAAGTTATGGTTCATAACCAGATAAGTTATGGACAAACTTGTCAAATTATGGTTCATAGCCAAACAAATTATGAACAATTATAGACAATAACTTGTCAAGTTATGGTTCATAACTAGACAAGTTATGGACGAAAACAGTAATTTAACCTATTTATTAACTTATGTAAACTATTGGCCTATTAATTTTAATTTATCTCAAGTCTTGACCTATTTCTCTCTTTCTCTCAATTTTTTAAGGGGAGATCCTAATTTCATTTTTTATTTTTGTATTTATCCCTTTATTTTACAAACTACATCTTCATCCTTTGAATTTAAAAATTTTGTTTTAATGCTCTTAAAAAAAATGAGTTAATTCTTCCCTCACGCATTTCGTGGATGGAAAAATAAAGGAATATACACATAGTTTTTAGATGGATTATTTCTGAAAAATATTTTTCTAGGGAAATTTATGAAATCTCTTAAGCATTTCAAAAAACATAAATTTGAAATCAAAGACTTTTATTTGAAATTCATGCTTTATTTTAGGTTTTATTTTTTTTTTTTCCTTAAATCTTTAGAAAGATTTTACAAACCATTTAAAGGTATTTGTATCTTTCTCCCATTGTTTTCATCGACAAAGAGCGCAAGAGCGATATAAAACTGAAAAATGTTTTCTACATCCAAATGATGCGCTTTATAATTTGCAAAAATAGAGGGATAAATTAAGGGGAAAAATAAAGACTAACCACACTTTTTTAAGCGAAATTAGATAAATGCATCTCCAGAGACATATAAAAAAAGATTTGCGTTCTCTACTTAAAAACCGTCAGATCTTTGTTCCAATTTTTATTTTTGGCGTTGCATGGAGTCTCCTTGTGTCGGCTGTCAGAGTTTTTCACTAATGCCTCGTTCATTTCGCGGATTTGAGTTTTCAATTCGAGTTGAGATGTAATATTTTTTGAGAGCTTTTTACTGTAGTAGAAAAAGTTAAATATGACATTTTCTGAGAGTTTCTTACTGTTGAAATCTAAAACTGAAAACTCGAATCGGTGAAATGAATGAGACCTAAATAATAATCGAATTTGATAATTGGAGTCACTCATTGGGTGACCACTTTTCACCTGTTGGAGTCTAACGAGTGACCATTGTTGACTCGGACAATTCTTTGGTGGCATCAAGTGAGCGACTTAAGTAACATACTAGCGATTTTATAGATAATGTTCATGATCCCTTTTCTAGTTATTTAAGTAATGTTTTGTGAAAATAAGGAATTGATCTTTTATCAGTGATAAATAATGATAAATCAAGAAAAACTAACTATCATTGATTGACTTAGTTGAGTATCATTCATTGACTTAGTGATTTATCATTAATTGACCAATATCAATAAGTGATTAATTAATTTTAATCAATAATTTACTAATTTACAATTGATAAACCATTGGTAAATTAATGAGAAACTGATTTATTGCGAAAAAAGAGAAAAAACTGCCATTTACCTTAAAAAAAAGTTTGGCATTTACCTAAAATTAAAATACAAAAAGAAAAGTTCAACTATTAATTTAAAGGAAATTTAGCTAGTAGGACTTATCATTTCTAACTACGGATAGTTACTACTGTTTTAACTATTAGATTATATTTTTAACAGCTTGATTTGTAATACTAGCAGTTTTATTTTGTGCGCTGTAAAATTTTAACATGTACCGTCAAAGATCAAACCTTTAAAGTTTTAATAAAAAAAAATAACATGTCATATCAAAGAAGCTTCTTAATTTATAAGGAATCACTAAAAATCAACTATCCACCTAATTTTTCTAAAGGAAAATATCCAAAATACCCCATGTTTTTTGCTTAAATATGACTTTTACCCCTCTTATTATTCAAATACTCAAAACATCTCCCATGTTTGCAAAACAAGACTCAAAATATCCCCTAAAGCATTTCTTAAGATACCAAATTAGCCTTCCCAATCTATATCAAATGTTTTTTTTTTTAATAAAAATACGACTTAACTAAAAGAAGCTAATAAAAAATTTTAAAATGTAATAAATATTTCAACCAAACAATAGGTCAACTATTTTGAGAATTTTTAATTTTTTAAAATTGATTTTAGGATTATTATTACCAGTACCCCTAAACTTTGAGATCATTACTAATTTGTCCTCAGAACTTTAAGAGCTCTCATTTTGTCCTCTAAATTTTGAATTATTTCTATTTAACCCTTTCTGTTGAAATTTTTGTTAAAAAAATATAGAAAAAAAGAAAGTAAAAAGTGTTACAGTTCGTAATGAAAAAAAGATGCAGGAAACATATTGCTCTCCTATGAAGACGTTCAAATCTTGATTTACTACTTGTTCATCAAAGGGTTTATATGAAAGAATTTGTCAATTTAACAGAAAGGGTCCTTTTCTAATTCAAACAAACGAGAAGGTAAATACAAGATGGCCAAAAAAGCTAGCACAAAGTTAAACATCGCCGTAATGTTATATCTACAAGCACGAAACTCGTACATAGCAATGGTTGCAGGTGGTTTTGATAAACGTCTTAGTGAGAACGTTGAATACTTGGAGACAAATCTCTCCCAACGTTTTTGTCCTTTGTACCCCAAAGGTTTGGATATTCTGATATAAATACTCTAATTAATTCATTGGATGTTATGGAAGAAAAAAGTAACACAAATTATTCGATTGATGCAGGGTGAAACGCTTTTGTATTGCAGCCTCTTGAGGCGATCGATGGCAGCACGAAAACCTGTTATTACCTGCTCGACAGCATGTCACCGCGCGAGTCAATCTCTATAAAGAAAGAATGGGGTTGTTGCTCGGAGTAAGAAAGACTGCTGCTTTGACGCAGAATGTCTTTCAATCATGCCTAACACAGGATCGTTGTGGAACCACAGACCATAACACATTCTTTTATAGTAACTGATTAAAGGCCATTTTGCACAATACAGATAGGTTAGATGTATGACAACTTTGTATTGGGTTGTAAGATCTTATGCGCTGATAATTTGTTTTTACTTCTTTAGTTACCTCAGTACAAGCCCTGTTTCATAAATTATAAAGGGAAAATGTTTTTGGCATTTTGTTTCAATAAGAATTATGTATAATGTCAATATATATTTATGTACTTCTCAAAGAAATTTTAGTGTAAAACAACGGAAAATTGAATGATGGCCCTCCTACTTAATATCAAGCATCCTTGAGATGGTAAATTTTTGCTATCAACTGTAATACGACTTTTAACTCATTTCCTTAATCGAGAACATTGCTGTACACATCTCCGACGCAGCAACACCATGAATCCGTCGAGTAAATTTCTTCGGAGATGTGTACAGCAATTTTCTGTCTCTGAACACCATGAATCCGCTATCTCCGACGATAATGGCACGCAAAACGCCCTCGTTGTATGTCAGAATACAAGCCGTTGAGGCCGCTGGGAGTTTGGTCTTGGAGAAAGCCTCATGCAAAACTCTCCTAAGATCAACTTGAACCGGTCCTTCTTTGCCACTCCGATCACTGCTGCCATTTGAGTTCTTCATGAGTTCTCGCGCATATTTGCCAGAATCGATGCCCTGTCTGGCCCAGCCACCAACGCCGTCGGCCACTCCGAATGTCTGCTCCTCGTCGGCGGCGAAATAGGCATCTTCACCTAGAGGCTTCCGCAGTTTGCCTTTGGGTATGTAGAATGACGAAGAAACCAACCTCAAACCTCTTTTCTTGATAACCATCCTTAGTCTCTTGCAAAGACGCTCTTCATTAATACTTTCATTTTCTGTTTCTGCAGCTTCAACTTCACGTTTCTTCATCACCACGCCGTTCTTGATAACTATCTTCATCTTCTTTCAGAATTTTGAGTGAGAAATTACTCTGAGAGAAGTGATCACGAATGGCCGAAGTATGATACATATATACATAATATATACATAGGCAGTACTCACTCGTATAGTAGAGTTCAACTAGGAAAACTAATTGCTTGATTAGAGTTGAATTGTTATTTGGTTTTCTAATAGAATTCAACAAGGAAAGGTACAGATCATGTTAGGAGCTGTAGGGCTCGAATGATGTTCACGTTATATATATATATATATATATATATATATATAATAATATGTATTTATAACATTAAGTGATCAGTCGTATAGTAGAGCTTAATTGGGACACTAATTGCTTAATTTCTTTGCATGAAATTAACTCATGTTAGGAGTAGTAATTGACAGCGTTTTAAATCTTTAGGCTTAGTCAAATATTTGTGACCTTTAAAACTTTTTTTATTTTTTTGGGCGGACTTGAAACTAATCAAATTCTATTATCAATTAGCTCATAATATTCTCACATGCGCCCTATATATTGTCTTAGAACAAAGTATCAGCAGATTCTTATATACGCGTCACCGTTAAACGAGAGAACATTACTTTTTTTAATTTGCACAACTTGGTTTAAGAGTACATGTTTTATATCAAGAATTAAACGTAATTATTAATTAAGTGAAACAAGTTATTGTGGGAGATTAGAATGAAAACCTTATAAAAATTTTGACTCTGTAAAAAATTCAATAAGAACGACGATATAACTTGACATGGACAAACCACTTAAGAGGTAATCTGTTTATTGAGTGAGCGTCCACACGCAATGTGATAATATTCTAGGTTGGTTGCAGTGGCCAAGCCGACTTTCAATCTCATTAGCTATATCCTGTTTAGTTCGCTGATTTAAGTTTTTAATTCGAGTTGAGATGTGATGTTATGTGAGAGTTTTTTACTGTAGTAAAAAAGTTAGATGTGACTGTTTATGAGAGCTTTTTACTGTAGTAAAACTCAAATTTTAAACTCAAATCGGCGAAATGAACAGGGTTTCATTTCTTTTGAAAAATAAATAATCTGAACAAATATAAAAAAAAGTGTAGTATAGTAGTTTTCATGAACTACCACACGTAGAGAAACTTTTACAATATGAGAAAACTTGCTGATAGGGCTTAACGTCAAATTAATGGAATAAATTATTTAATTTTGTATATTTTTTTTTATTTGGACAAGTTTCTTCTACCTCTTGGCCTTATCACAAAATGCCTCGTGAACTTTACTTTTGGCTTTCCCCACCCCAAAACTTTATATATATCTTGCAAATTTTGCCTTTTCATCATATTGTTCCCCAATTATAAGCCTTGTGACATTGCCTCTCAACTTCAAGCTCTTGCAAATTTTGTTTAAGAGTAAAAGTTTTTTTTTAATTATATTTTTTTATTAAGAATTGTAACGACCCACATTTTTATTTTGTATAAATTATCCTCTTTGTAAGTCTCCACAGTTTTGCTTTGTGCTTTATTTCAAAAGACCTCACATCATTGAAAGAGAGTTTCCTTCTTTTATAAACAATAATATATATATATATATATATATATTTTTATTTGGTATGTTGGTTCTAAGCTCCAGATGGGTTAAAAATTGCAATTGTTATTCCATAAATATATCTTTTAATGTCATTTTTTATTTGTGTATTTATCTCTTTATTTTCTGAAGCTATAATATACATTTTGGATATATATATATATATATATATATATATTTTTTTTTTCAATTATTTGGATGGAAAAAAAATGTTGTCAATCAGTACAACTTCCGAGTGAATATGTGAAGAAAAAGGAGAGTAAGTAGGTCAAAATTTTGAGACTGTCATCTTTGGCCTTGAAAATTAGTTACGGAACTCATATTGTTGCGGGCTTTTCAATAGTGGTGGCTGTATTTGGTGAGGTGACTTTGTTGGGGCGGATTTAATTTTATTTAGAAGATGGAATCTAAATAGTTTGGAGGTGTTTTCTGGCACATTTCTCTTCTAGTGTTTGTACTCTTTCAGAGTTTTATTTTGAACGATGGTGGGCTTCTTTTAGAGGTGTTGTCTAATTTAGACGTTGATGGTGGTGGTGCGTATGTTTCACATTCTGCTATTTGAAGACATATTGCCAGCTTCGCCGCTTGTCACTAAAAGTGTTCTTCCTACCTTGATGGTCCTCTTATTAGTTGTACTGTCATTAAGACTTGCGGTGATCGTGTCTTAGATTTAGCTATTTATGTTTTATCTTCTTAGATTTTAGCTGTTTATATTTTATCTAATAAAGGCATTGATGTTTCTACCATGTAGTTTTAGTATTTTTTTTTTTTTGTAATAATGGAAGTGGGACCCTCCATGGTTTGTGTTTATTTTCGGTTCTCCAGATTTAGGTCTTAGCGAGTTAGAAGTTCCACTAGCTATGAGTCTAGTGGAAATGTTGGTGAGTTAGAGCCACAAGTTACATGTTCTGATGAATTGAAAGCTTCTATCGATTATCGTAGTTTCAAAAAGAGCCTTATACGTGCTCAAACTGATATATTGAGGAATTTTTTTGATGTCCATCTTGCGTCGCCTTTCCTGTGCTTCATTGGAATTTACTGATAGAACTAGGTTTTATTAAGGGCCTGCCTGTTACACGTATTTGAACCCATAATTTTGATTCTGTTACAATGTTTTCCTCTCATAAAGAATTTGAATAAAAAAATTCATGTCAATGGCTGTCTCATATATTTGAATCCATGATTCTGATTTTGCTACAGTGTTTTCCTCTCACAAAGAATTTGAATTTTTTTTTTGTCAATGGTTCTCTCACAAATAATTTGAATATGAATCAAAATCACTAAATTAAACGCGTAAACCAAACAATCCCCAAATTTTTTGTATTGTGCACCCCAAGATCATCGCATTTGTAAGACTTTTTAATTGAATAAAATTTTACCTTTAAAAAAAACTTTAATACGAAGTCTAAGGCCCTTTTTCATTTTTTTAATTGCAAATCAACCTTTTATTATGGTATTTTTTCTCGCAGGAATTAAGGGTTCGTTTGATATAAAGATTTAAGTTAAAGTAATTCTAATTATGATTCATAATTTTGAGTTTAAATCATGATTCTAATTCTAAAATTATGATTTAAAATTAAAAATTTGAATCACTTTAAATTAAAAAAAAATAATTTTAAAATTATAATTTAAATTAGTTTAAAATATCACATTAAATTTTAGATTATAATTTAAAATTATCTAAACTAAATATTAATTTAAAATTACAATTCAAAATTACTCAAAATAAATATTAATTCTGAACCTATTTATCAGACGGACGTAAATTTCAGTTTAACGTTTCCATCATAAACGTCTAACCTAAGAAAACCCAAAAGATTTTACGGCGTGGGATCTCTATTTATAAATTCTACGGGGTGGCGAGGATCAAATGTCGAAAATACCCTTAACATAGCCCTAAGTGAGTTATCTATTTTGTTTCTTCTCTGCCGCCCTCTTTTTCCTCTCGAGTTTTCTACATTTTCTCCGGTCGGAAAGCTTGTTCACTCCTACGGCAACCACTCCTTCGATACTGTCTTTCCCCATTCCTCGTATCTCACTAAACCCAAAAACATCCTCGTTTTTCCGAAACCTTCTTGGTGACCCGTTTGTAGATTTTTTCAATAATTAAAGATGCAGAACGACGAGGTTATATGGCAGGTTATCAGGCACAAGCATTGCAGCTTCATGGCCAAGTTAGTTCCTTTCTTTCTTTAATTTACTAATTTTTTTCTCTTCATTCTTTTGTTTTTGATTCGTTTAGTTTCGTATCTAAAACACTTTTGATTTGTAATCTGAAAACCGCCGATTTGTGTTTGGTATTTGCAGAATCGAAACCGGGATTTTCTGTCGGAACCCATATAACGTGACTGGAATCTGTAACCGAAGCTCTTGCCCTCTCGCCAATAGTCGCTATGCCACTATTCGTGAACATGATGGTACCTTTTTTTTTTTTTTTTTTAAACTACTTTTTCCTGATTCTGTAATTGGTTCTTCTTTTTTATGTGCTAGCATAACTTGATAATTTGAAATGTCTTATTATTAGATTTAAATATGAGTGCCCATCATTTCAATTAAAGTTAATTGCTTTTGTTTGGTACTTGCTTACTTACCGTGAATAATCTGTTATTGAACTAGAAATCGAGAGGAACCGCGGACATCGTATGAAAACACCAAATAACTTTCACAACGGAAGTTATTCTATAGATGCTGTACATGCCTGTTGGAAATGCAAATCGCAGTTTAAATAACATGCCATTGTTTTTTAACTAGTATACATATTTAAAATTTATCTTTTGTTGGTTTATTTAATGGTTCTTCTTTCACTCTATCTTTTTTCTGATGATTGAGTTCAGTGGTTGCTTGTTCTTTTATGTATCAGCACACAAGAAATGTCTGTTTACGTTCGAGCTTTCTTATTTGGTCACTTAGAAACTTAAGGTGCAAAAGGCATGCCCATTTTAATATTATGCCATCATCTTGTTTTTTGATTAAGCCAAGTCTGTTTGGTTCATGGATTCGAATTGAAAGTTTGGACAGAAATTGAATTTTTTGGTGAGAGAAAACTTTGTAGCAAAAAGGTTTGAATTGTAATTGAAACCCACGAAACAAATGGATTGATCTCGTTGGTTGCATTTGATAAGCAGTGCAACTGACATTGGGCAAGATCTTAGGTTCTTATCGACTTGGCTCAAACTATGTTTTTTATTATGTTTTTCTATATCACTCTTAATGTTTTTATTTATGCTTATAATTTTTTTTTATTATTTTTATTATTATTTTTTTATTATTTTTTTTAAATTTCATTTTGGTGTTGTCTTGCAGGAGTTTTCTATCTGTATATGAAAACCATAGAAAGAGCTCACATGCCAAACAAATTGTGGGAAAGAGTTAAATTGCCCAGTAATTATGAAAAAGCACTTGAAATCATTGACAAACATCTGGTACTATAAACCTAGGTTTATTTGTTGATTGAAAACTTGACGCAAATGGTTATAATAATGTCTAACTTGCCTCTTCCTTACTGAATTCACAGATGTATTGGCCTAAATTGCTTGTACACAAGACAAAGCAACGGCTGACTAAAATGACTCAGATGCGAATACGCATGAGGAAACTTGCTTTGAAGACCAGGTTTAGTTCATCTAATGCTAATGTTTTACTTTCCAAATAATTATGTTTTAGAAACTCTTGAGAGATTAACTTCTTTACATTTTCATTTCTACTGGGGTATTGTATTATGACTATTATCATGTTGGAAGGGAGGTCTAGCGACGTGGTTTCTTCTATGATGGATTTCTATATATATATGTGTGTTGTATTTTTTTTCCCCCCCTTAAACACTCTGTTTCCATGTCTACCAGGGAAAAGATAATGACAACACCAAGAAAAGAGAAAAAGAGGGAGGCTAGGAGGGAGGAAAAGGCAGAAAAAGCTGCTCTATTGGAAAAGGTTATAATCGGCAAAACAGTGCTGCTTTAGAAATCATACTGTGTTCAATATTTCTCAAAAGGGCTTCATATTTTTCTGCAGAGTATTGAAAAAGAATTAGTAGAACGTCTTCATAACAGGAATTATGATGAAATATATAATTATCCTTTCAAAGAATACAATAAGCTTCTGGAAATGGAAGAGATGCAGCTTGCTGTTGTGGAAGAAAAAGAAGATGAGGAGGTATTAATGCAATACATTCTTTTTGTTTGGTTATTTCTACAATCATTTCTATTAAAAATATGAGACTGGTTCTTCAATTGCTTACTTGCACATTCCTTTTTTTTTGGGGGGGTTCATGGAAAACGCAGGAGCCTGAGATAGAATATGTTGAAGCTGGTGATGATCTTGAAGAGGAGGATGATATAGAAGACTTTGGTGGTTTTGCGATGGACCATATCCACACAGATGATGACAACGGTATAGTTTCCTATTTCTTCTTTTTAGTTATTATGCCTATCAGTTAGAGCATCTCCAAGGGAACTCTCTAAATATTAGCTAAATTCTAGCTAAAATGGCAAGAAAGCTATTTTAGCTAGCAACTTTTTAGTAGGTTACTCCAACCATACTCCCTATTTGAGCTAAATATAGATTATTTTAATATTTATTGAATTTAGAAAAGACTCTTTGCATTTATTACAGTTGAAAGAATAAAATGATACAAAAAATGAAATAGCTAGCCACTCCATGCTAGCTAATTTAGCTAATGTGGAAGGCATTCTCTAAAATAGCTAACTTTTTAGCTAATGGTTGGAGTAGAGAAAAGCTAAAAACAATCATTAGTAGCTAGCATGGTTGAAGTTGCTCTTATCACACTAGGAAATTAATTGGAAATTATTAAAATGTTTTTCTTTAAATTTTAAATAAACTATTCAGAAGATGTGCATTTGCTTGTATCACATGAGCTTACGTAGAGTTCAATGCTGCAGTTGGAATGGATGAAGATGATGAAGAGGCAGAACCACACTCTCGCAAGAGAGTGCGAAAAGAATCTGCAGCGGCCTCTAAAAAGCTCGGCAGAGATGGATCTGGTGCTAAGTTGAAGAAGAAGAGAGTAATTGTTGAGGTAATTGTAAAATGACGTCCTAGTTTCTTTCCATTCTGTTATCGGGTTCATTTTCTAAGTCTTCTAATAATGCAATGACCAATGACGTGTTCGTTTGGGATAACGTTTGATTTACTTTAAATAGTAGAAGGAAAGATAAGGCATAGCGCTTACGTTTTGGTAGTGTACTTTAAAAGAACATGTAAAAAGATAAGTAAAAGTAGAACCAGAACGAGTGATGAAATCTACTAGTCATTGTAGAGACGGAGAGAATAGAAAACAAAGGTGAAGTTTGAAATAAGGTTGAAATTCTTTTTCATTGTCACAAAATAGTGGGCAAATTGGGAACTGAAAAAGCAAGTATATGTGGCAACTATTTCCCTTTTAGTGGAATGGCTTCAAAGAAGCTAGTCTGGACTGTCTCCTCTTGTAAGCTCTCAAAATTTTAATAATATTTCGTTCAAACACCTCTAGAGGTTTTGAGACCTAAAACGTTGAAGAAAGCTATGGCAGGCAGGCATTAAGCGTCTATAGGGGAATGATGAATGCTATGAAGGTCCCTTTTTTTGTAGAGACGGAATTGTAATTTTTATCGGGTTTAGTGTAGATTTCTCCTTGTAAAGGCAGGTATATTAGTTATGTGATAAAATCAGGCTATTCTTAATGGTTAAAACACAAATAGTCGTGTTTTTTGTTCGCTTTATCTTAGCTAGATACAAGTGTTCTCTATCTATTTTTAATGTCTATCACAATACTAAGTAATTGTGAGTATTTTTATTTTGTCTGTCAGGTTGAGCGCGAAGATGCTGGTGGTAGACGAAAGGCAGCACAAGATGTTGCTTGATTTGTTATGTTAGTTCCATGAACTCGGATAGAAATTTTCGTTTTCGTGAGGTCACATATGGAATTTTCCTAGAGCTTGCTTAGCAAAGAAGGAAACTCACAATTGGAGACGGACAGAATTTTGGTAGATGGATCACCATAAATTATGGTTAAAGTTTGTTGTCCGAACATCAAGCAACAAGAAAAAGTTTCTTTGTTTTTTGTTTTTTCTTTTCTTTTGATGTTTATTGTTAAAGAGAAGCTGCTTCATTCAACCTGTACTTGGAGCAGAAGATTTTGTAGATTAGACAATAGATTTGTGAGAGTTACTTTGAGAACCCGAACTCGTCGTTTCTGATTCGAACTATGAATTATTCTCTGAACTTGTAACATAACATATTTATTATTGTTATTATTATCTTCTTTTTTTTTTACCTTATTCGACTTATTTTTTGTGAATGAAAGTTCTACATCTTTTTTGTCTTTCAAACTTTAGCCAGGACCAAGACCTCTCTTTCTACAGTTTTTTGAGGAAAAAAAAAAAAAAACAGAGAGAAAAAGAAGAGTTAAAAGTAAAATGACTTTAGTTTGTTCTTTTTAAAGTGTGATTTGAGTGTAATTTTTAGTTAAATTTGAGTTATAACTTGAGTTGAAGTTGTAATTTGAATAAAGTTAAGTAAAGTTGAATAAAGTTAGAACTTAAAAGAACGTGAACTCAAATAAAATTGTAACTTGAGTTTTAACTTTTTCAAGTTACTAATCTGGTGCAGATTTTAGTTTGGTGTTTATAGCTGTCAAATGTTATTAGCACTACTAGGAACAATAACGGAGAAGTTTGTTTTGATAGATTACAATGCTTCATCATCACCTCATGGGATCGACTTCTATCACGAGGTGGAAGTTCTTATAAAACCCTTTTTTTATTCTTTCCAGAAAGGGTAATTGTGCATATATTTAATATCAAGCATTCCTCCAAATTGTAAATGCCCATTATTTGTTTTTTGTTTTTGTTCTTATTTTTCTTGAAAAAAAAAAAAGAGTTGTCTATAGTCTCCCAATTTAAAAATGAGGAACAAGTCCCATATGTGCCATCGTAACGGGTTCATGTGCCAATTGTAATCGGTTGAAAGCTTAGCGTAATTATCTTATATTGAGTCGTAATAGTTAGCATTTTGAAAACTAGAAGTCGTTTTTAAACATATAGCAATAAACGATTGTCATGTACACCTATCATAAATAATTATATATAAAAAAATATTAAAAGCACATCAATAAACGACTGTTGTTTTTATTCTTAATACTAGTCATTCTATCGTAACCGACTGTTATTTTAAACCTGAATAATATTGTCGTGAAGAATTACATATGTCATGTTATTTTTTTGATTGACACGTCTGGTTATGTATGAATGTTTGTTTGGAGCAGTAGTACATGACAGTATTTTATTTGCCATATATTTAAAAATAACTTATGACTTCCAAAATAATAACTGTTATGAGTATAACTTAATACTAAAAAATTACGTTAATCATTTAACTAGTTACGCTAATCTTTTAACCTTTTAAGATAAAAGAATTTTCCCCTGTAAAAATGGTGAGGAACCACATAAAACCCTAAAAATAATAATAATAATAATAATAATAATCATCTCTCCCACTTTTCCCAGCTGCTGGAGATCTGCTCCACCTTGTGCTGTGGTTGCCACCCTTGTGCTCTGGTTGCAATCAAATCTCTGGTGACAGAGATATCCTCTGGAGCCGTGGTAATTGCTGTAGACCCAGAGGAATGCCCACAAGGCCTATCGTTACGCAGCGAAGCATGTCGATCTATGGTGAGGCTGGTTGGATCCGCGGTGCCATTGTTTATAAGAGGTGAATGGTGACCGATGGCATGACAGAAGGGTGGAGGGTGGCTCGGTGGCCGTTTTGCGGCTGAGGAAACTATAGATTGGCACGTGCGCACATACATACCACAAAATTTGTGTCGGGAGTTTTCTCCTCAAGAAAGCAACGCCAAGGAACGTATTATCCATCTATGTTAACTATATCCGAATTTTCTAGTACAAATATAAGTCTCGTTTCATTCGAATTTTTAATTTTTAATTTTTATAATTAAAAATATTTAAAAAATATTACATTTAATCTTCTTTTTATTATAATTAAAAATATTTTAAAAAAATATATCAATTTAAATTAAAAATTTAAATTTATAAAGTGAATGATATGGTAACAGACATAATGTGCTTTTGGCAAACAATCAAAACCTAAAACTTACCCAGTTATCTTAGTTATCTGGTTTTGGCAAACAATCAAAAACTAGAGATTCGTCACTAACACAAATCGGTGCGAATTTGATCAAAGAAGAGAGGGAAAAAGAACCTGCTTTACAGCTTCCACCACGTGACTAAAATCCACATCAGAACCCAATATATATGTAAATGTAAAGCATTTTCTAAACATATTTAGGGAGGAAAAGAGACAAATATTTTTTGAGGTGCAAGTCTAAATTTTTATTTTTTATTTTTGGATTAATATTTTTTTAATTAAATAAATATATTAATTAAAAGAGTATTAATTAAGAATAAAAAGAGTAAAAATTTATACATTTTAAAATAAATTTAACAATTTTCTCTTTTTAGTTTTTTCTCGTTAACTCTGGATAGGCCCCCTCCCCACCCAGTCACGCTAACTAACGATATACTTAGTTGAATTTAAAGACCCAGATGGATTTTCAAAACACTGGTCACAATAATCTTATATAATATGCTATCAATCTAAAAAGCGCTCTATTATTATTTATTTATGAGACCATATATCTGGTGATGCGTAAAGAGGGTCAAAATTTATAAGTCTCGTTTATTTTATTGATTTAAATTTAAAATTTGAGTTTTGTTACAATAAAAAATTTTAAAAAACAATCTTATTTAATTTTTTTACTATAATAAAAAACTCTTATAAAAAATTACATCTTAACTTAAATTATAAATACGAATCAATGAAGTGAACGGGCTTACAGTTATAACGTTACGTAACTCAATCAATCTTCGTTTTAGGGGAAGGCATCATTTCACTGCAAAGATAAAATTATCTAAATTTGGTCTATTCTACAAGATCATGATGTTGGGATCATTAAAATCATTTTATGATTTGATCAGTTAATAAATATCCAAAATAGATTCTCAAACAAAAATAAAAGCATAAAAAAGTAAATGCCGTCATTTTCTTTTGATTAAGACAATTTTTTTATTTTTTATTTTTTATGGTTACTAGCACTTAGTTTCTGGACTATGAGTATTATTATACTTCGCTCTATTTTTATTTGAGGTAAATTACTCACCAAACTTTTTTCTTCTCCTTCTTCTTGACAATTTTGATTCATGATATACAAATTGACGAAAATTGTTTGAAATTTATACATAAAAGATAATGGTACTTTTATCACAAAATAATTGAAGATCTTACAGATTTAATTACACAGGTGCAAAATGTTTTATGGTTCGTTTGGTAAGGAGATTCGAACCATGATTTAAATCATGATTTATAGTTCGTTACAGTATTTTCTCTCATAAAAAACACACATAAATTAAAAATAATTCTAAATCATGATTCTGAATCTATAAACCAAATGTTCACTTAGTTTTCAAGTAACTTAACACTAAGGCAGAGGGGATTTTGTACTTTATGCAACTACTTGTAAAATTTGAAGATTAGTAGTACCTAGCAAAAACTTATAACTATACGTTTTACTTATGATGTATACTGTTACTTTATGCTTCATCTATCATAACCCAAAATTCTTTTGTCTTTGTTCAATTTTTTTTTCATCTTTTATTTAATTTGATTAATTAAAATTTCAACTTGTCATAAAGGAGCACTATACATTTTGAAAGTCAAAATTCAGTGGAGTTACAAATCCAATATAGTCGTGTTACATTTTTTATCTTGTATGTCACACTTTGATCTACATTAAGGTCTCATTCATTTCACTGATTTAAGTTTAGAATTCGAGTTTTACTACAGTAAAAAACTCTCAGAAATAATCACATATAACTTTTTTGTTATAGTAAAAAGTTCTCACATAAAGTCACATCTCAACTCGAATTAAAAACTCGAATCAACGAACTAAACGAGTTATAATTATCTTGTCGTTTAAGGATAGACTCCCATACTATTTTGATCATGTATATCGTTATTTAATTAAGTGAAAGTTGCAGTTACACCCTTAACCTCAATCGAAAATCAATTTTGGATTTAGGCCTATAGCCCAATCCACCTACACGGTCATGGCATAGCGTGAAGCTGCCGCCAGGTTCATCCCTTTCACGTTGGTGTTGTTTCCCATGCGGCTGCCAGATTGATGAATTGACCTATATTTTTAAGCGAAAAAGTGTGCATAATAAGAAAAACTAACAGTAAATAAAAGAAAAAAAGGACTTCTTGACTTGTGAAAAAGGTTTTCGTAAACCAGAAACATTTTAAACGAAAAGAGCACTGTATTATATATATATATATATAATATTCTCCAGTCCGACAGCACACATGTCCAGTACTTACAACATTTTACATTTGTTATCGCAATATCATTTGTAAGTTTGTGTACTAAACTCAGTAAAATGTAGTTTACCTTCATATTACATTTTACTTTTTTTTTTTTTCTATTTTCTATCCTAATCAAAGTACTTACGTTAATATTATACCTAAAAATTATAAATCTATAAAAAAAATATTACATTGTTATAACTGCCGGATCGAAGACTTAACCAATATATTTATATATTATAAACTATAAGGACACTAATAAGATAAAGATGCCATCTCAACCATAAACGGTCGATACTTTCTCCTTGGAGCTGTAGGGCTAGGGCTGCCCCATCTAAACTTTTGTTTTTTTGTTTTTGTTTTTGTTTTCCCTTCTTTGGACTAGAGTCTAAAAAAATAACGGTCACCTGGAATATTCAAATTAGATTACTACTTTTAAAAACATTATATTATACTAAGTTGTTCACTGTAAATATATTTTGAAAACGAAAAATGAAACAACTCAGAAGAGCACCAAATTCACAAAATAAACAAAAGATAAAGCGAATTAAGCAAAGATTATTTTTACCAATGAGTTAGAAGATAAACTTTTGCATCATTTTAAGTCCTCCAACATTCACTTTCTCAAGGTCTAATTATATATCCTGATATTTTAAAATATACAATATTTTTTATCCTTCTATTCCTAAACAAGATTATGAGTAGTATCCTCTCAGAACTTTGAATTTTAGTTAAAATCAGACGGAAAATGATGAAGGGTAAGTGTAATCATATGATTTTTATCTGTTTGTTTGTAATAAAAATTCGAATAGAAAGACTATAACTACATTACTCTTCTTTTTTCTATTTATTTTTAACGTTCAAGAGGCAAAATGAGAATTTTAGAGCTCGAGAGACAAATTGAGAATGACTCCAAAATTCAATGAGCACCGGCGATAATAATCCAATAATTAAATTAAAGAAAACTTACATCATAAAACAATGTGTAATAATTTCACATGCATTTCTAATACATGCTACAGGGACACACTTCTTTTCCTCTTGACTAGGGTTTAAAAATGGAGGGTGGATCCCACACCCTCGCAACACACAGGACCCACACTCCCTCTAATTCTAAATAATCTCGACTTGGGATGAATACCATTTTAAATAATATACGTCACCCCTTCCTCCAATAACATTGACTAACTTCTCATATTTTGACATAAGCAGCTGATGGGAGAATTTTACCTAAGGAATTATTGTAAGAAGTTCTGGCCAGTGTGGGTCCTTTATCTTTGAGATCGATAGATCTTCGAGAAAACGAAAGCCCAATGCTCCAGGAATATGATGAACAAAAACTCGAAATAAAGGAAAATTGACAGGCTAATAATAATTAAGAAAGTTATAATATGGGAAACAGCTGATCGAAAGGTGTATATTTGATACCCTATTGTGGCCCACATTGATTTCCTGACGAAACTCCAAAAGTCAGAAAATAAATATAAAGGAAAAACGATAGGGAAACACAACAAAAACATCACTATTTAAACATATGTGATGTTTAGTATCACATAAACATTGGTGATATTTCCATATTGGAGCGCGTACCTAGGCTAATTTCCTATTATTAATAATAGAGATAGTTTTGTTATGGTGACGGATAGTAAAGGGAACAACAGAAGTAAGCTTTTGTCAAGGGTGCGTTATATCTATATATTTTCGTCTGTAGGGTTTGTAATTTCGTACTGTATTTTGCTTTCGTCTAGTCTCTCTCTCTTCTCTTTATCTTTAAAGTGGGGGCATGCGTTTGAATTGTTTAACGTAGGTGTCAATCTAATTAGAATGAGTTTATGCGCTTAAATCTATCCATAATTATAAATCTACTATTAATGATATTTTGGATAAATGATAAGAGTGAACCACTGACATGAGAGAAGGCTATAACATCCGGATTCAAATCTATTGTCTAATTTTTAGTGTCTTAATTAGTGTTTAACTAATTAAATCATATTACACAATCTCATGATAAACACATCAAAAAATAATCTAAACTTTTTACATGACGTGACACGATTTAATTAGTTAGACACTAAAATTAGACGAGTTGCCTGGAGTCTAAGGAGGTAACTACCCCCTAGACCGAAGGGTTCTTTTTATAATTCAGAAGCGGTGCTATAAATTTTCCCTCTCTTATTTACGTAAGCTGTTTTTTTTTTTTTTAAAAAAAAAAAAAATCAATTATACCTTAAGTTTTGTTTTTAATTCTTATTTAAAACTTAAAATCTCAAGTATTACACTATTATATACAATATTATCAGTTTTTGGATAAGTTTCATAAGTTTAATTATTAAAAGTAAAAAAAGTACAAATTAAAAATTAATGAAGGTAAAAATTTGTTGGAAGGTAATTTTAGTTTTATTCGAGCCCCTTAAAAAAATCTCTGACTCCATCAGAAGAAATATTCTAATTAGATTGGCACTCTCACTAATGACTAATCCTCACCTTGCGCATCAAACTTCCCACTCCATATTATCAAATATAAGAAAGAAAGAAGGAGAAAAATAGATTAAAATTGAGATGAATTAAAATTAATAAGTCAATAGTTATGAACCATAACTTAACAAGTTATGGCATATTAATTTTTATAACTAAAAATTGACCTATATACTTTCTTAAGCTTTTCATATTGACATATTTTTTGTTATTTCCGTATAAGAATTACAAAAGAGTATAAAGAAAATCAACCTTAAAAAAAGGAAATAAATAAATAAGTAAAAGGCCAACATGACGCCAAGAATAACTGGAAAACACGTTTTGTGTATTATTCATGATAATATGTGTGATATACATGTGAAAACAAGTGACATTAATTCGATGTTACACGCGAAAGTCAAGCATATTGTTCTTTCAGGTCCAGCATAGTGTTGATCATTAGTCTAGGGAAGGGTGTAAAATTCAAAGCATGCATCTCTCACTTTTTAATTTTTAATTTTTTAATTAATTAATTAATTAATTATTTTTTTTGCGTTGCGTTTTATGCGTAAATAGAGAAAGTCCAGATAGCAATGATGCATAGCTGACTAGATCTAGATGGATTGAATTCCATCTTCTTTTCCTGTTGTATTCATTTCTCCTATTATTCATAGAACAATGTATTTCTGATTCATCATTCTATAAAGAGTTAATTTGTAATACATAATTTATTCATAAAATTGTGAATGAAATTAGAAAGAATAATTGCCGAATAGCTTTTGAAACTTCACAAAGATAATCATGTTCTCAACACACGATAACAGAAATTTTAAATGCTAAAAGTTTTCCATTTATTGTAGTTATTTGTCTAAAAATTTAGGGAACAACATGATTAATTAGGATATAATTATTTCTGTGAAATTTCAGAAGGCATTCGTCAATTTTAATGTTAGGGATTAAAGCTACTTAAAAAACAAAGATTAGAGAATAATTTGTCAAAAAAAAAAAAAAAATTTAAAAATCAAAGTGACACAATACTCATAATGTGTTGTTGGAGGTGTGGAGAGTTTCCGGTTTGGAGCCATGTAAGGAGAATAGGCTGCTACTTTTAAACCGTAGACCTAAGACACACTCACTGTGGGATCTCGCTGAAATCACAAGAACTAGGTTGAAAGAGGGAGGTGAGGGAGCCTTTTCTCTTAGCCATTCTTACCAGTCTTCATATATTTCCGTCATGGAGGGGCACGATCTTGTTAGATTGATCTTTTGAGATCTTTATAAATGTTTTAATGTTTTTATGGTTGTTATTTATATTTGTGTTGTAATAATGGTGATGGTTTTTCTATCTACCGACGTTTTGTCTCAACTAGAGGATGATCTCAAGCCACCAATCTATGTCTGTGGTGTGTCTCTCGATAGAGGGTGGTTTCTTTACCGCTCTAATACTGAATTTTGTGATATGAGTCCATTATTGGACTAGGATATGGCTTATCTTGAGTCATTTTTACATGGCCGAACCTTGTTCTAATGTCACTTTGTGGGGGAGTCCTCTCAGTTTTTTTGACAAGAGTGCGTTGGTATTATCTATTCATCTGAGTGACCCATTTATTTGGCTTTCATGTTGCCCCGTATCCTAGTCCTTTAATGACTCTTTAATAAGTAAATAAATAAATAAATATATATATTTATATATATATGTCGTTACCGTTCAAAAAAATACTATAACTTGAGTTACTAACATTGTTAATTGCTCTATTTTTTCTTTTTAGTCAATGTTGGTAATTTTTTTTTGTCTTATATAAAATGCCTGGACTTAATGTTTACCCGTTTTTTATGGGACTATTTACTCGTTTTGATCATGCTATGTTTTGTAAAATTTAGAGTTAATCAATAATGATCAGTGATCACTATTCATTTCTAAACTTGTCTTCATCATAAGGCATAATGTATTTTTTCTTCTATTTATCTAGGATAAGTTGAGAATCATTGAATCTCTGGTATGGAATATTAATTTAGTTGGGTTGTGTTTAGATTTTTATAAAATTTGATCTCGTTAAATTTATAATAAGCACATCAATTTCACTGAAAATATTACGCATATATAATAAAAATAAAAATGCTAAGGGTGCGTTTGGAATTCATTCCAAAATGATTTTGTTTTCTGTATGAAAATAAAAACGAAAACGTTTTCATTTTCATTTTGGAATCATTTCTGAAAATGCGTTTGGTAGTTTTTTTCCGAGATTGTTTTCAGTTTAACAAAAAACTGAAATTGTGTTTAGTTTTACATTTTTAAAAACATGTAATAATATTTGAAATAATATATTAAATAATTAATAAACTCCTCAATCAACACATTAACGACACAAATCTGACTCAAATCCAACAAAACGACCAGTCCCCAAACAGATTTTCAAGATGACAAACGACACAAATTCAACAAAATAAATCCAACAAAACGGCGTAAATCCAACAAAACAACACAAATCCAACAAAAGAAATTCAACCAAACGGCACAAATCCAACAAAACAAATTCAACAAAACGACACAAATCCAACAAAATGACATTTCGCAACCGCTCCCCTCCCGCCGTTGTCACAGCCCCTCTCCCTCACCCACTTCGCCCTCCCCCTCCTTCGCTCCTCCGCTGCCGCCTCCGCCTTCGCCAACCCATCTTTCCTCTCCACCACATCCGTCCTCATCGACAGCTCCACCGCCAGATGGAGACCTCTCCCTCACCCACTTCGCCCTCTCCCTCCTCCGTTCCTTTGCCGCCGCCGCTGACCCATCCTTTTTCTCCACCACATCTGTCCTCATCGATAGCTCCACCTCCTAATGGAGACCTCTCCCTCATCCACTTCGCCTTCTCCCTCCTCTGCCACTGCCGCCGATGACCCATCCTTCCTCTCCACCACATTCGTCCTCATCGACAGCTCCACCGCCCGATGGAGACCGAAGATGAGGGAGATCGGGGGGAGTAGAGGAAAGAAAGTTAAAATGAAAATGGGAAAAGATTGAGGAAGAAGAGTTGACACGAAAGAAAATGAAAACGAACCTCAATCGTTTTTGCATTTTTGGGAGAGGGTTAGAAAACGTTTTCATTTTTAGTTTTTATAGAAAGCTGTGCCAAATGACGTTTTCAAACGATTTTCATTTTTTGGTCCTCAAAAAACATAAAAATCGTTTTTGAAAACGGAAACAAACACGCACTAAATATTGCACTCGAAGGGGATATAAACGTAAGATCTCGATCGTTGGTTTGTGGGTTCCGCCACAATCAACAGTTGAGTCCTTGTAGCACTGAGTAAAAAAAGAGAAAACACACACACACGAGTCACATATATTGACGAGACCCTAATACACGGACACACACGTATATATATACATATAGATAGTGCAGTCCATATGGTCACGCAGGGGATTTGAATGACCAATCAGTATCAGTTACGCTAATATACTCGGTAATGATTGCACTGATGATGGAAGCACTATAATAAATATATAGAAAAGAATAAAGTAATACTAATTAGTACCACTAAAGCAAGAAAATAATATGAGAGAGGGAAGAAAAAAAGAGCGCTAAAGCATTTTCCTAGGTCCCATACCAATATACCATGTCTCCTCATCACTTGCCCAGTTGTTGATGTGATCTTTTTGTTTCCCCTCTTTTTTCCGGGAGAGAATTCTAATATAGGGGGTAAGAAAATACCTTATTAGTGTGACTCTATTACTGCCGTTAAGATTGTCAATTTTGTACGTTTTTTTTAGTTTCATGTGATCAAATCAGATCTAGCGTTGAAATGTACAATATCCATAGGTATGTAGAGTGCTCCTTACCTACCCTATTGTAGAGTGCTCATTTTTACCTTAGTTCTTTTTCTTTTTCCTTGCTGCAAATATTCTAGCTCTATTCTCTTCCCCATATTATTTCCATAGCATAACAATAGTACCAATATTGTCATCCATGATGTCCAGCAACAAAGGGAAAGATGCAGCAGAAGGATCATCATCATCACCAAGACCCCCACCGGCTTCAAGTACTGCTCAGCAGCCGCCGCCACTCAGCCGCTACGAGTCGCAGAAGCGGCGTGATTGGAACACTTTCGGGCAGTACTTGAGGAACCAGAGGCCCCCAGTTGCTCTCTCACAGTGCAACGGCAACCACGTGCTGGATTTCCTCCGCTACTTGGATCAGTTTGGAAAGACAAAGGTGCACTTACAAGGGTGTGTGTTCTTCGGGCAGCCCGAGCCCCCGGGCCCGTGCTCTTGCCCGCTCCGGCAGGCTTGGGGCAGCCTTGATGCCCTAATTGGTCGCCTCCGAGCAGCCTACGAGGAGAACGGAGGCCTGCCAGAGACGAACCCCTTTGCCAGCGGCGCCATCAGAGTTTATCTACGTGATGTGAGGGATTCTCAGGCCAAGGCTAGAGGAATTCCTTATACCAAGAAGAAGAAGAAGAGAAATCTGATTAACAAGTCTAATGATCATGATCATCAACACAGCTCAAGCTTTACTATGCAGTGATCTTGATTCAAATATGGCTTTAATTTCCCTAAAAAGAAACAGGTAAATTTAATTATTTCGGATTTGGGTACTAGTCATAGACCTTAGCATTATACTTCTTGAAGTGGTAGTATACAAGACAAAATTAATAATTAAGTGTTTCTGAAGTATATTAATATAATATAAATGGATTATTATTAGATACTTTTGTAGCTTAATTAATTTTATTGATCCGATTAAATCTAAGTGCTCCTCTACTCTAGCTAGAACAAGAAATATGATGGATTATTTGCGCATCATGTACAAATGTGTAGGGCATCTTGCTAGTCACTCCCTTGGTAATAAACCCTAGGTGAAGGGCTTCAAAACCCTAGTTTCCATAGTAGTTAGCTACTTTATTAGTATTCATCATAACAAGTACTATTAATTAAATACAAAATAATTTTTTTTAATGTGAACATCTTTTACAAACATTTGATACAATTTATGTGATCATATATAATGGGTCCACTAGAAAAATGTAAATAATGGAAAGATCTCTCTCTCTCTCTCTCTGTCTCTCTGTCTCTCTCTCATGCAAAATCAAATAATTCTACTCGTGATTCTGCAAGATCCTGTGCCTTTCATGACCGGACATAAACTCAAAGGTTACTGTTTATACACATGTACTTATAAGTTTTATATACAAACAGAATTGTTTACAGTTGCAACTGTAGACATCTTTCTCTTAATCTTATTATATAAAATGATTCTTGTGATTTAAGACCTTAGAAGGCAGTAGCAAAACAAACTATTGCTTAAATCTGCTCGCTGGCATCAATAAGACGAGGAATTATTAGTCAATTCTCTAATTCTATTGAGATATTATAGGTGCCAATTTTTTTCTCTTGGTTGTTTTTTTTTTTGGATCATCTTTACCTTGCTCCGACAGATATATGTTTTAATTTCAAAAATTCTGTCTCTTGTTATTTCTTTAATTGTTCCAGTTCACTAGTGATATTTTCATAATTAAATCATTGATAACCTTGGAGCAATGAGATAATCATCAGACTTTTTTCTAATTGGTCTATATAGGATAGTTAATTAGCTAGCAGTGTTAATTACGCGGGTCTACTTGCTATAAATGTTAAATGCCCTTGAGTATGACTAAATAATCCTTTTTAACATTATTTTATTTTCGATTTATCTCAATATACTCACTCTATTAAGATATCTACCTACGTAACGGATACGAACTATATATTTATTGGACTAATTCATATCAATTCTGGGATTTCTTCTATCTTCTTTCATTCTTCTTTCCATCTTTAAAAAAGGATAGAAGCGGTATAACATTTTTCTTTCATACGATTATATATGTAGTTTCATCAAATTCACTAAATGACTGCAACTTTAACTGATTGAAATTTTTTCTCTGGCTTGTTGCTCGCCGATTTGGCATGCTAGGAATTAGTTAATTTTTAAAACCTTTCTATCTCGGTCATTTATTCAAAATCTTTTTATTTGGGCTTCGATCAGGGGACGAATCTTTTGAATTTAGTAGAATGACGAATACTCGTCGATATTTATATTATAAGTAACATAACTTTCGTATCTCTAGAAAACCTAGCGAAGCTCCTAAAATCATCCCAGTCAAGTGGAATTACCCCCGCTTTCTTGGCGGATTAAGGTTAACACGGATGGTTCTTATTAGGGACTACCTAGTTCGACTGGTTGTGGTGTTATTTTTCGTACTTGTAGGGAGTTTGTTAAATGTTGTTTGTCTTCTCCCTTACACAATGCATTTACCTTGTAAAGCAGAATTTTGGGGTTTCGTTTTGGCATTGGATTATGCTTGTCGCTTTGATTGAAAAACTCTTTGAATTGAGTGTGATTTGATGTATGTTTTCTTTAGCTAGTTCGCTCACAAAGTTTTCAGGTGCTTTGGCGTTTTCGGATCAAATAGTCTGTTGATCTTTGCAAGGATTGCTCTCTCATTCTGTGAGAATTTCTCATATGATTTTAGGAATGTAATCAAACTGTCGATTAATTGGCTTCTATATATAACTGCTCACAGTCAGAATTCTTCGTGGTCGTTCAACATTCTAAATAGATTCATCCCTTTAGTCTCTTGCGATCTCTCTGCAGGTCAACCTTATTTCTGCTTTTTCTAGTCTTCTTTGGAGTTTTAGGTTTTTGATTTATTTCTTTATGTTTTAATTTCTATGCTCAGAAATAATGCACGGATCGTTTCCCTTTGTGCGAATTTCTTCTGGTTTTTCGTCTCTAAGCTTTTAACGAGGCCTCCTTTCACAAGAAGTAAATCTTTAAAGCTTATTTAACATTTGGTTTTAATTATCTCTTATGCTTTTTCCATTTAGCTCTATTGTTTTCATTTTTTTTTTCTGGTTCAATTGCCTTCTGGCTGAACTATTTTTTTCCTTTATTTTTAATAAATTTCAAGTGGGGATCTTAGTTTAGGACAAGATTTTTTAATGTAGTTGACAAAGTAATTGCGATATGCAAGAAATCCTTAGCATTAGTTGATCCTTCTCTCTTGCTTCTAAAAACTAACTTCCCAATTATACGATACAAACCTACATTTAACTTTGTTATTATCAAGAGAGTGTTCTTATTAAGTACATTTAATCTATTTTGAGTCGTTGATTAGGCAACTCTTTATTAATTCTATTGGTTTTACAGCATGTGTATTTTCTTATTGTATGCACCATACAAGATTTACAATTAATATACTATGTGGTATACGTATGTACGTACGGATTAATGCAATACAATTTATATTATATTAAACAAAGGTTTTAATTTGTAAATCAATCAAACTTGATATCTAAATTTCTAACCTGCAGGCCCCTTGATCCAAAGCTAGCATTATAAGCTTCACCATGTCATGATTTTATGGAGCCGCATCAACCTATCGAGCTGGAATATATTTCAATATTTGAATACTAGTATAATTTGGTTGATATAATATTAATGTTTAAATAATTTGGCAAAAAGGCGTCG
>JACAGA010000020.1:5012855-5069439 GCA_029231665.1 Morus indica
GTAATATTAGCCCAGTTAGGGAAAAAGGGGAAAAGGAAAAGATTAATCATAGAAAGTGTTTCTACTGGAAGTAGCCAACTGGTGATGTAATTGTTGTTTTTCAATCGTCGTAGATATGGATTGGATGCATTCCACTGGATCAGCTCATCTTATCGACGGCCAGGAAGGATGACAGCGAACAAAGTTCATATTATCTATGAAATGTTGCAAGTTAAAATGCATAAATCAACTGATGTAAATTAGAGGCTCATGAATCATTTTGGTGTATAATAATATATAGAGATATTTACTTTTTTATATCTTGTGTTTTGAGGTTATTTAAAAATTATATTTTTGATTTTTAATCTCATTAAATATATATTTTTAAATTAAATTTAATACTAAAATTTATACCCTTCTAAATTTGTTCTCGATTTTAATCTTAAAAATACATAAAATACCCTTAAATAAAAACATTGAAAAAATAAAAAACCTAAAAAAAAAAACTTTAAACTCACAATTTTGACCTCTAAAATATGTAAAATATCAGTTTTTTTTTTTGTGTGTATTAATTTTTAATTATCATAATATTAGAAAGTTTTACTGTTTTTTCTCCCTTTTTTAAGGATAGTTTAAATGTCAAAATCAATTATTGATTGAGATAAAGCATATATTTGTATATTAAATATAATTGAAAGTATACATTTGATGAGATAAAAATTGAAAGAATAGATTTTAAATAAACCTAAAACACATGGTATAAAAATATAAATATCCTTATATATATATATATATATATTTAGGCACAACAATTAGGAATATTTATCTTTTAACATTGAATTTGCGTACATTTGATTCCTAATACTTAGGCTTATTTAGTTCGCTGATTCAAGTTTTTAATTCGAGTTGAGATGTGACTTTATATGAGAGCTTTTTACAGTAATAAAAAAAATTAAATGTGACTGTTTCTGAGAGCTTTTTATTTTAACAAAACTCAAATTGGTAAAATGAACAGGGCCGTACATCATGTCTCCTAATTGCTTTATTTTACTATCATGTCGACTTCTATCGTTGTCCTTATATTCTTTTCTTCCAAGCATTAACAATTCTACACTAGTGTAGTTTAAGTATAGTTTAAAGCTTGTGAAATGTGTGTCATTCAATTGCAAAAGTTTCAACTACATTTGCCAAAAATAAAATGGCAAACCTTTTCTATGGTAGGGTTATTTAACTAGTAGTTCATGTTTTTAAGGATAGATTCAGTCAAATTTTGAACGAGAAAAGTACGTAAAACTAATAGAATTTTGTGTTAAATCTTATGGTTTAATATCGAGTTCATGAATATTCTATATTTTTATACCATGTTGTAAAAATCCAAAACTAAAAAAAGAGAGCTGAATTGTAGTTTGAAAATAATTGCAATTACTCTTGATCACAATATCAAGAATATATATTATATATTATATATATATATACACAGAAACAAAATAAGCATATAAATTAACGACAAAATGATGTATAAATAGATAATATTAAGGTCCATTTATTTTATCAATTTAAATTTAAATTTAAATTTATTATAATAAAATTCTTATAACAGTTATATTTAATTTTTTACTATAATATAAATTTTTTATATAAAATTATATCTAAATTTAAATTAATAAATTAAATGAAGCCTAAATATTTCAGACAATTGCTAAGCGGCAATGGACTTGTCGTTACTCACACAAAAGTAAAACCTCGTTGCCTTCCTTCGATCTATGTCAACCACTTCTGGTCCTCAGGGAAAAGAAAAAGAAAACAAAGGAAAAAAAAAAAGAAAAGAAAAAATCTTTGTCAACTTTTTCGACAGATCACAGATGAGCCCGGGCATTGCTCTTCACTCTAACGATGAAAGATTTGCTTAGTTAGTTAATTTAAAATTTTTAATTTAAATTAAAATATAATTTTATGTAAAATTTTTTTATTATAATAAAAATTATATGCGATTATTTTTTAAAAATTTTTATTGTAATAAAATTTAAAATTTAAATTCAGATTCGTGAAATGAAAGGGCAAAATAAAAATCTCCACTTCCCACCTTCACAAACCTGAAAATCTTCTTCCATGGCTTCCTCACTCTCCATTCTCTTCCTCTCTCTCCTCCTCCTCCTCCACCAACCCCACTTTTCCACATCGAATACACACAAACTCAACAATCTCAAACCAAACCTACTCTCCCAACTCAGCCACTTGAAAACCACAGATAATCCACCAACACAATTCTTCGAAGTCACCAAGCCCATCAAACTCCCCAACACCAAACCTTGTTCTCACCTCGTCCTCACCCACGACTTCGCCTTCACTTATGGCCAGCCTCCGGTCCAGGCCAACTACCATGGCCCACCTCCCCATTGCCCACCAACCCATTTCTCCAAAATCGTCCTCGAATGGACAGCCACTTGCAGAGGGACCCAGTTCGACCGGATTTTCGGGGTTTGGCTCGGCGGGGTCGAGCTTCTTCGGAGCTGCACGGCGGAGCCCACTTCTTCTGGGATTGTCTGGAGTGTTGAGAAGGATGTAACAAGGTATTACTCTCTTCTCATGAAGAATCAAACCCAAACGTTTGCCGTTTATCTTGCGAATGTTGTGGATTCTACTTATACTGGTGTTTACCATGTGAATTTGAGCTTACATTATTACCCCGCTGAAGAAAATAACCTTAATCATCATTCTTGGGCTGATTTGGTCTTGCCCATTTCGAGAAATCCTCCTCTGAATGGTGGGTTGTGGTTTGAAGTTAAGAATTCGGTGGATATTCAGCTTAAGGAGTTTGAGATTCCTAGGAATGCTTATAGGGCTGTTCTTGAGGTTTATGTTTCCTTTCATGAGAATGATGAGTTTTGGTACTCAAATCTTCCTAATGATTACATTGCTGAAAATGGGATTAGTGATACTCCTGGGAATGGGCCTTTTAGGGAAGTTGTGGTTAGTCTTGATGGTGAGGTTGTTGGTGCAGTATGGCCTTTTACTGTGATTTATACTGGAGGAATGAATCCACTCTTGTGGAGACCAATTTCTGGAATTGGCTCGTTTAATCTCCCGTCTTACAACATTGAGATCACCCCTTTTTTGGGTAAGATCCTAGATGGGAAGTTTCATAAGTTCGGGTTTAATGTCACGAATGCGTTGAACGTTTGGTTTGTTGATGCAAATCTGCATCTTTGGTTGGACAAGCACAGCCTCAAGACTGAAGGGTTGCTTTTGAAGCACATCAGCTCGCCTCTTGTTCTCTCCGAAGCCTCGGATTTCAAAGGTCTGAATGGGAAGTTTTTGACTACTGCAAACAGAAGGGTGTTGTCTGTTGGATGGGTCAAGTCTTCCTTTGGGAATTTTATAACCCATTCGGTCCAAGAATTCTCTTACACCAATTCACTTGTGATGGAGAACGAGGGTAATACGCAGATAGTGGATCAGAACATTCATATAAATGACACGGTTTATGCCAAGACACCGATATTAGATGTTTACTCAATCAAGTCAGAGAAAAATTTTCCACTTTTCTTGTACTCTGACTACTTTGATCAAGGAAATGGGCGTTATGTGTTCATCACAAATCTCACATTGGGATTTGATGAGAACAGATGTTCTAAAGTTGCTGGTAGCGAATTGTCGAAGAGCTCGCTGAAAAACTTGCAGAACGGTTTGGGTTATTTGTTTATACAGAACAACTATATAGTTGGTGCGTCAGGGAGTACACAACAAGTGTACAATTATGAAGATGGAAAATACTGCTACTTCAGAAATATAAGCAGCTCAGACTATGATATAGTCTATGATGAAGTGAAGAATGGTTGCATTAAAAGTGAACACGATTTCCCTTCGGATTTCAACTTAAGCGATCGGGTCTTTTCTTACTCAAAAGGCTCTTCTAGTATCTGATATGCTTTTTGAACAGTTGGGAGGTAAGTGAAATCATTCCTGTTGTATGTTTCTTCATATGATTCATGAAAAGCAGTCCTTTCACTAGAACCTCACTTGATTCCTGAAGTTCTGGGAACTTCCAATGAAAACGTGGAAACAAAATGGAAAGGAAATATTCCTGATGTTGGTTGTGCAAAATACTTGGAAATAAATAAGTTTATGTATCCTTGTTTGTGGATTAATTCACGTGCTTTTGTACTTGTTGGAAACTACATGAAATTATGAGCATTGAAAGAGAATAAAAGAGCATTTCCCTTTCCTCCGTTAAATTTGTATGTTTACTTACCTAAATCAGGAATGCAATTATTATTTCTAATACTTACTAAATCAGGAATGCAATTCTAATTCCTAATAGTCAAAATGTACTTGAATCTTGATTTCATTTCAACTCCTCTCCCTTAGTCTGTTGGTGAAAGATTCAAATTTTGTCACAAAGAAAGAGAAAAGTGAGTACAATCTGGGTGGCGAGCAACTTCATATCTAATCAGAAACTTGTTGGTATAATGTAGAATTTCCAGCACCATCATTCGGAACATCAGTGGTGTATCTATTACCTGATTTTTCAATTTCACCTTATGTATGTATGTTTATCTTTTATATATGTTTTAAGTTTAAATGAAAAACAAACGAGGGGCTTTGAGGTCTGTCATCAACAAGGAGAGGAGTAGTAAGGAACGCACCAAGAATGTTATGTTTTCCTTCCTATTTCTTTCCTTGTAAAAAAGACACTTGTTCTGTATGTAAAAAACAGTGTAATCTAAAGAATGCACCAAGAATGTATGTTTCTTATGCTGCCTTTTTCTTCCATGTAGAAAATTTACTCCCTCCTACTCTGGAAAAAGGACACAAATATCTCTTAAAATGTATAAATTTAAATTTTTATCTTTTATTCTTAAATAATATTTTTTTAATCAAATAACTATACTAATTAAAAAGGTATTAATCAAAATAAGAGTAAAAATTGAGAGCACTCTAAAGATAAGTTCAACAGTTTCTCATACTCTTATAGCAGTATAGCTCATAATCTCAAACTCTGAACTGACAGAGTTTGCAAATACAAGTCCCACTCCTAATATGTAGTGATTCAAATATAATCTATTTATTTATTTTTCTCAACTAAAAGTACATTTCATAAATAACTTGAAAGAAAATTAATTTACCTCAACTAAAAACGATAAGTAGATTGTCATTCTTTATTAGTGAGTTTTCTTGTGAAGTGATGACTTACTAAGAAATAACTAAAGAAGAAAAGAGAACTTTAAGGAAGGCTAGTGACACAAATGGCAGAATGAGAATAACGTGAAAAGGAAAAAATTAAAATGAATGATGCCGATATATATATATATATATATTTGAAAATGATGCCAAAATAAAATTTAGATTTCGATGTAAAAATGATTCGATAAAATCCATAAACTATAGGATATAATATGATTAATCCATGTAATAACAACTTAGCAGGTCCTATTATGGTTTTAGGAGAAAAATTTTCGACACTGTGTCCAGAGATACTATAATTTGTGAAATTTTATGTTAAAACTTGCAAACTTGAATGATACAGTTGTAAAAGTTATAACAAATTTGTGAATCTTGAATGAATGCAATAACTTGTGAATTTTACGTATAGACTAGCAAACTCGAACAATTTATCATATTTCCTCAAATTCACAAGTTTTATCTTAATTCTTACAACTTTATCATTCAAGGTTACAAGTTATGAGGTAAAATTTCACAAATTACTCTCAACACAGTGCCGGAAATTTTTTTCCCGGCACCATAAAAGTTCCCCAACTTAAAATCTAAATAGAAAAAATTATAAGCGATGATTCTTTTTTTAAAAAAAATAGGAAAAATGGCCTTTCAGAAAATCTCTAATTAATTAATTAGTGAGAGAAAGTGAGGGAGGGTCAGAGAAAGTAAGAAAGTTTCAGTATTTGGCTAGAGTTCCAGCGCCCCCTTTGAGTGTGTCAAAATTTAGTCCTCGGACTCCTTTGATGTTCGCGTTCTCGTGATGGTGCTAGTGTGTGTAGCGGCGCATTCGTTAGGGCAAATTTACACTCCCATGTGGTGTTGATTGCAAGGTGGTGAGATTATCTAGACGGTGTTTCCTTTCTTCTTTAGTAGTTAGAGTGTTTGTGGCTAATATGCCCTCTTTTTTGTCGTGGTCCTCCTACAGTCCTCCACCTCCCCCGGGTGGGCTTTCCTTCTGGGGTGGCTCTACTCAAATTTGACTTCCGTTTTACGGCCGATGGCTGGTAAATCTAGTATTTGATACGGGAGTCGGATTCCTTTGTATTTGAGTTCGGTTGTCTCATGTATAATTTATTTTATGTGAAATGAATTTTTCCAATTAAAAAAAAAGATAGTTCTAAAGAAATAGTATAATAAAAAAAAAAAATCAAGGGACCGTCCTATTTTGACACTTGTTTAATTAGGGAATTATTTATAGGACAAATTTAATACTTTTATAGAGGGACCTCTAATGAATATATTTCTAATAAAATAAAACTTTTTTTAAACAAAGGTCTCACATAACTATTTTGCATAATTATTCAAAAATAAAATTGTGGGTAGTCCTGTTTATTAAAAATAGTGTAAAATATATTAATTAATTAATATATATAAGAGTTTAGGTAGAGAATTTTCCACAATTATGACTAAATACGAGGGAAATATATTTATATAAAGTTGATATAGAAATTATCCAAGGGTCAATTTTTTATTAGAATGTAAGTAAATGTGATGATGTTGTGCGGATAATCCACTGAATAATTTTCTTTCCCTAAACACGATTGCACAAATGAAAGCTAAACCTGCAATAATGACTTCCCTAAAAAAATATTGATAATGTTCCTTGGGGCCTAGGGGAATCAACTTGTTCCAATAGTTGGTCTTTAAGCTCAGGTGGGGCCTTCCTCCTCCAAACCCCCAAAAGCCATTGTAATTATTAAAATTATAGGGCTTGTTCTTTTAATGTTTTTAAGTTAGGTAATTTGAGTGTAGATTTTAAGTTAAATTTGAGTTATAATTTGAGTTGAAGTTATAATCTCCGTTCATTTCGTTGATTTGAGTTTAGAATTCGAGTTTTGCTACAGTAAAAAGCTCCCACAAACAGTCACATCTAACTTTTTTGCTACAGTAAAAAACTCACATAAAATCACATCTTAACTCAAATTAAAAACTCGAATCAACGAACTAATCGGGAGTTTGTTTGGTTGTGTACATTTAAGTTATGGTTTGAGATAAGAATTTTTTTTGAGTTTGTGTTTGAGTAAGTCAAAACTTGAATTTGTATTTATATAGTATTTTGATAAAAACTCAATGCTGATGAAAAATTTTAATAGGATATATGAGTCTAGTTTTATTCGTCTTTTCGTTGTCAACGCATAGAAAAAAAATCATCTCAATCAGAATTAAAATGAAAAAGTTATAACATTTTTAAGAATAGAAAAAATACTGTTCATTAACTTGAGTTCGAGTTTCTGAACTCGAGTTGAAGGAGAAACTTGAACTCGAGTTTTAGTTTTAAACTCGAGTTCAAATTTAAAAAACATGAACTCGAATAAAATTATAATTCGAATTAGCCCCGTTCATTTCGTTGATTCGAGTTTAGAATTTGAGTTTTTGCTACAGTAAAAAGTTCTCATAAACAATCACATTTAACTTTTTTATTACAATAAAAAGCTCTCACATAAAATCACATCTCAACTTAAATTAAAAATTCGAATTAACGAATAAACATGAGTTTTTCACTCAAAAAAACTCCCCCAACAACCCCATAGATTTTTTGATAAATCATTATTTCGGTACCTATCACAAAAATTCCCTCAGAATAAAAAAAAAAATGTAAAATTTATTTTTCCAAGGAATTTGTAAAATTTAAATTAATATTATATAACTTTTTTTTTCTTTACAGGACCAAATAATTTCTAAAATTATTTTAAAAAAGTTAAAGAGATTTGCGGTGTATTTTATTGAAAAAAAAGATGTGCTTTTCCACCTACTGAAAAACATTGATATTTTAACCGTTTAGTTAAGATTTTAATGATTAATTATTTGTAACTTTCTACTTAAAAATTTATAACTCACCGCATATTATTATAATTATAAATTTATAATTTAATAATTTTGTTTTTTTTTTTAGATTTTAAAATTATTCATTTCGTTAATTTAATTTATAATTTAATTAAGATGTAATTTTATATAAAATTTTTTTATTATAATAAAAAAATTAAATATATTATTTTTAAAAATATTTTATTATAATAAAATTTAAATTTTAATCGATAAAATAAACTAAACTTTAATTTAACCGTACAAATAACTGTGCCCACCACCGCTAATGAAAGAGCTCGTCCTACACTCCTACCAACAAAAACAAGAAATAAAAAATCCTGCTTTGAAAACCACGACGAGAAAAGCAAAGCAAATTGAACGTCATAAACAAAAAGCAAACAACAAATCTCTCTTTACATTTCTTCCATGGCTTCCTCTCCTCCATTCTCTCTCCTCTTCTTCTCACTCTCTCTCCTCCTCCTCCTCCTCCACCAACCCGTCTTCTCCACAGCCAATCTCCACTCCCTCAGACCAGAATTCCTCCCCCAACAACTACGACAAACCACCCCTCAAAACGACACCCCACCAACTGTCTACTTCGAAGTCACCAAACCCATCAACCTCCCCCAAACAACCCCCTGCTCCCACCTTGTCCTCGCTCACGACTTCGCCTTCACCTACGGCAAACCCCCGGTCCTCGCCCCGTATGACCCTCCCTCCCACTGCCCTTCTAGAAAGTTCTCGAAGATCGTCCTTGAATGGCGGGCCACTTGCAGAGGGAGACAATTCGACCGGATTTTCGGGGTCTGGCTAGGCGGCGTCGAGCTTCTCCGCAGCTGTACGGCCGAGCCGAGATCTACGGGGATTGTTTGGAGCGTTGAGAAGGATGTGACGAGGTATTCTTCATTGCTTCTCAAGAAAAACCAGACTTTGGCTGTTTATCTTGGCAATTTGGTTGATAGTACGTACACTGGGGTTTATCATGTAAATTTGACTTTCCATTTTTACCCTTTTGAGGATAAGTCCAAAGCCTTTGATGGGGTGGAAGATAATATTCCGGCGGATTTGATCTTGCCCATTTCGAGAAATTTGCCTTTGAATGATGGGTTGTGGTTTGAAATTGAGAATTCCACTGATTTATCGCTCAAAGAGGTGAAAATTCCGCAAAATGCTTATAGGGCTGTTCTTGAGGTTTATGTTTCTTTTCATGAGAATGATGAGTTTTGGTATTCTAATGTTATTAATGAGTATATTGATGCAAATAATCTTACTAATACTCCTGGAAATGGGCCTTTTAGGGAGGTTGTGGTAAGTCTTGATGGTGAACTTGTTGGTGCTATTTGGCCTTTTACTGTGATTTACACTGGTGGGGTTAATCCCCTTTTGTGGAGACCAATTACTGGTATTGGGTCATTCAATTTGCCTTCTTATGATATTGAGATCACGCCGTTTTTAGGGAAGGTTTTGGATGGGAAGAGTCATGAGATCAGTTTTAATGTCACGAATGCGTTGAACGTTTGGTACGTTGATGCGAATTTGCATCTTTGGTTGGATGAGAAGAGTGTGAGGACTGAAGGAGAGGTTTTGAAGCATGTTAGCTTGCCTCTTGTTGTTTCCTTGGTGTCTAATTTCACTGGTTTGAACGGGACGTTTCTGACGAGCGTAAGCCGGTCTGTGAAATCAACCGGTTGGGTTAAGTCCTCGTATGGTAATATTACAACTGGTTTCACTCAAGATTTCTATTTTAGTAATTCAATGGTGATGGGAAACAATGGGGATATGCAGATTGTGGATCAGAGCATCTATTTCAATGACTCCGTTGACGCAAATTTGCCGCGTTCTTCACAAGTTCACTCATTGAGATCTCAGAAAAAGTTTTCGCTTTACATGTATTCCAATGTCTTTGATCAAGGAAATAAATCTTCTTTATACATTACAAACGTCACTTTGGGACTCAATGAGAAGAAGTTTAAAGGCTCCTCTCGTTTCGGCTTCTCAACGAGCACTCTGGAGAATCTACAGAGGGGCCAGGGAAATATGGTTGTCAAGAAGAATTTGGTAGTCAGCGGACTTGGGAGTACACAGCAAGTTTACAAATATAATGGGGATGATTTGTGTTATTTGAGAAACATAAGCAGCTCAAACTATGCCATTCTTTATGACCATGTGGGAAGCCAATGCCGCAAAAAGGCAGAGTCCCACTTTGGTTTTGGGTTCCATAAATTTTGGCCTTTTAATGCCAGAAGGGTTTCTCTAGCGTCTGATTTACTTGAGAACTCCAAAAGAGATTAAGCTTGGCGTTTTGGATGATTCTCATTGCTTCATTTATGGTCCTCTTTTTATAAGATATTCTTGAGGTCTTGCAAATGGGTACCCCAAATAAAAATAGTAAGTATTTTGAGAATATTGTTTTTGGACACTACTCTGGAATTTCACTATTATCTAGCATTATTGCTGACTACGGAATTTGTTTTCAAATTAGCGGTTTGCAGGCATACACTTGACTCTACTATAAGGATTCAAACTCCCACTATGGTATTCTTTTTTTTTTTTTTTTAAATTTTAAAAACCATGGAAATTACCCTAAACATAAATCCTAATTTACCCGTCTTGTAAACGGTTAATTTATAAGAAAGCACAGGAGACTTCGCTTGCAAGATGAGAAATGAGAAAAATATTTTTAAGTAACGAAAATGCCCTTTAAACATCTTATCAAAAGAAAACAGTCAGTGCACTCATTAGATAATTTCTTTGTTGAGATGTCTCTTTCAGCAACTTGAATTTTCTATCACAAACCTACTGGTGTAACATGCTAACAGCTACCCGGATTAGAAAATCAGTTTTCCATTGTTTCATTGTGGCCTTTCTAACAATTACATTTTTTTTTTGTCATAATAATAAAGTTACTAAATGCTAAATTTTTATTTGGATTTTTATTTGGTTTTAGGAATAATAAAGTTAGATGTTTTACTGAGTTCATTTTACAAGACCAATGAACTTTACCTTATTTTTTATAATTAGCATCTCATTTGGCTTGGATATTTGTTTAATTTCTTTATATCATGTCTTACTCTTACATTCAGTTGACTTTTTCTTTTTTGATATGTTTTGTTTTCTTATTCCTTGAATGTATTAACAATTATTCAATGTTTGGCTAATGCATTGCATCATAATTTTATCAATTTGTTTGCTTTGTTACCAGGATATCTGACAAATTGGCCGGCAAATTGGTTAGATGATTTTCATTCGTCTTTTTATTTCCTTGTTTTATGGGCATGTCTAATGGTGACGTTGGAATTGCTTTGATCGAATTCAAAAAGCAATCTTTTACCTATGTTTCAATATTTTATTTACCTGTAAATTATTTACTTCAGTCGTTTTAAAAATATGCTATTTATTTCAAACCCGTATGAAAAACATGCTATTTGCCTCTTCATGGCTAAAAAAAAAAAAAATGCACAACAAGATATCCAAGTGATTATCTCAAACGACAACAAAACTATTATGAATCAGTTTTTATATATTCTCAAATTGCATGACTACCAAACAAAAAAAAAAAAAAGAAAAAAACTCATATGCACATTATTGACTCGAAGAGTATCATGGTCAAGAAGAAACATCACATGGTAGAGGGATTCATTTCTTAATTTAAATCATGATTCGTGGTTCGCTATAGTATTTTCTTTTACAAAAAGTTCACGTAAATTAAAAATGGTTTGAATCACATAGTTTGAATCCTCCAACCAAACGTCATTTAAAACAAGCTAATGTGGGAGATTTGAATGAAAACCTTATGCGAATTTTGACTACGTGTAAAAAAATTTAATAAAAGCAACGATAACTAGCTAGGATCAAGAGCAATAAACCACTTAAATGCAATCCTTTCTTTTTTTTTTTTTGGTAGGTGTTGTTTCTCAGCTCCAAATGGGTTGAAATTTTTTAAGGGGAGATCCTAATTTCATTTTTTATTTTTGTATTTATCCCTTTATTTTACAAACTACAACTTCATCCTTTGAATTTTAAAAAATGCTCTTAAAAAAATGAGTCAATTCTTCCCTCACGCATTTCGTGGATGGAAAAATAAAGGAATATACACATAGTTTTTAGATGGATTATTTCTGAAAAAATATTTTTCAAGGGAAATTTATGAAATCTCTAAGCATTTTAAAAAACATAAATTTGAAATCAAAGACTTTTATTTGAAATTCATGCTTTATTTTAGGTTTTATTTTTTTTTTTTCCTTAAATCTTTAGAAAGATTTTACAAACCATTTAAAGGTATTTGTATCTTTCTCCCATTGTTTTCATCGACAAAGAACGCAATAGCGATATAAAACTGAAAAATGTTTTCTACATCCAAATGATGCGCTGTATAATTTGCAAAAATAGAGGGATAAATTGAGGGGAAAAATAAAGACTAACCACAATTTTTTAAGCGAAATTAGATAAATGCATCTCCAGAGACATATAAAAAGATTTGTGTTCTCTACTTAAAAACCGTTAGATCTTTGTTCCAATTTTTATTTTTGGCGTTGCATGGAGTCTCCTTGTGCCGGTTGTCAGAGTTTCTCACTAAGGTCTCGTTCATTTCGCGGATTCGAGTTTTCAATTCGAGCTAAGATGTGATATTTTTTGTGAACTTTTTATTGTAGTAGAAAAAGTTAGATATGACATTTTCTGAGAGTTTTTTATTGTGAAATTTAAAACTGAAAACTCGAATCGGTAAAATGAACGATACCTAAATAATAATCGAATTTGATAATCGGAGTCACTCACTGGGCGACCACTTTTCACCTGTCGGAGTCTAACGAGTGACCATTGTTGACTCGGACAATTCTTTGGTGGCATCAAGTGAGCGACTTAAGTAATAATGTTCATGATCCCTTTTCTAGTTATTTAAGTAATGTTTTGTGAAAATAAGGAATTGATCTTTTATCAGTGATAAATAATGATAAATCAAGAAAAACTATCATTGATTGACTTAGTTGAGTATCATTCATTAATTGACCAATATCAATAAGTGATTAATTAATTTTAATCAATAATTTACTAATTTACAATTGATAAACCATTAGTAAATTAATGAGAAACTGATTTATTGCGAAAAAAAGAGAAAAAACTGCCATTTACCTTTAAAAAAAAAGTTTGGCATTTACCTAAAATTAAAATACAAAAAGAAAAGTTCAACTATTAATTTAAAGGAAATTTAGCTAGTAGGACTTATCATTTCTAACTACGGATAGTTACTACTGTTTTAACTATTAGATTATATTTTTAACAGCTTGATTTGTAATACTAGGAGTTTTATGTTGTGCGCTGTAAAATTTTGACGTGTACCGTCAAAGATCAAACCTTTAAAGTTTTAATCCAAAAAAAGAACATGTCATATCAAAGAAGCTTCTTAATTTATAAGGAGTTGCTAAAAATCAACCATCCACCTAATTTTTCTAAAGGAAAATATCCAAAATACCCCATGTTTTTTGCTTAAATATGACTTTTACCCCTCTTATTATTCAAATACTCAAAACATCTCCTATGTTTGCAAAACAAGACTCAAAATATCCCCTAAAGCATTTCTTAAGATACCAAATTAGCCTTCCCAATCTATATCAAATGTTTTTTTTTTTTTTAAATGTTACTTAACAAAAAATTTTAAAATGTACTAAATATTTAAAATGTACTAAATATTTCAACCAAACAATAGGTCAACTATTTTGAGAATTTTTAATTTTTTAAAATTGATTTTAGGATTATTATCACCAATACTCCTGAACTTTGAGGTCATTACTAATTTATCCTCAAAACTTTAAGAGCTCTTATTTTGTCCTCTAAATTTTGAATTATTTATACTTAACCCCTTGTGTTGAAATTTTTCTTAAAAAAATATAGAAAAAAAGAGAGTAAAAAGTGTTACAGTTCGTAATGAAAAAAAGATGCAGGAAACATATTGCTCTCCTATGAAGACGTTCAAATCTTGATTTACTACTTGTTCATCAAAGGGTTTATATGAAAGAATTTGTCAGTTTAACAGAAAGGGTACTTTTCTAATTCAAACAAACGAGAAGGTAAATACAAGATGGCCAAAAAAGCTAGCACAAACTTAAACATCGCCGTAATGTTATATCTACAAGCACGAAACTCGTACATAGCAATTGTTGCAGGTGGTTTTGATAAACGTCTTAGTTAGAACGTTGAATACTTGGAGACAAATATATAATGTACTTCTCTCCCAATGTTTTTGTCCTTTGTAGTTCAAGTGGAAGTTATGGAAGAAAAAAGTAACACAAATTATTCGATTGATGCAGGATGAAACACTTTTGTATTGCAGCCTCTTGAGGCGATCGATGGCAGCACGAAAACCTGTTATTACCTGCTCGACAGCATGTCACCGCGCGAGTCAATCTCTATAAAGAAAGAATGGGGTTGTTGCTCGGAGTAAGAAAGACTGATGATCTTTGACGCAGAATGTCTTTCAATCATGCCTAACACAGGATCGTTGTGGAACCACAGACCATAACACATTCTTTTATAGTAACTGATTAAAGGCCATTTTGCACAATACAGATAGGTTAGATGTATGACAACTTTGTATTGGGTTGTAAGATCTTATGCGCTGATAATTTGTTTTTACTTCTATAGTTACCTCAGTACAAGTCCTGTTTCATAAATTATAAAGGGAAAATGTTTTTTGCATTTTGTTTCAATAAGAATTATGTATAATGTCAATATATATTTATGTACTTCTCAAAGAAGTTTTAGTGTACACCAACGGAAAATCGAATGATGGCCCTCCTACTTAATATCGAGTATCCTTGAGATAGTAAATTTTTGCTATCAACTGTGAAAGGTCTGTTTTGGTTACTAGTGTAATAGAAAGTGTTACAACACTTTCCTGTAACACTGTTATAACGGAAATTTCAATATTAAACCAGTAAATCAGAAATGCAAGAATCTAAGTGCAAAAACGTAAAGGACACCAGAAAGTGATATTGCAGTTCGGTGCGCACACCTACTCTGCGGGGCCACGCCCAGACAGTGATCAATCCACTAAGTTCAAAAGATTACAAGAACCGAAACGGTCTTACACACTCAATGACTCCCTCCTTGAAGATGTTGTCGTTGCCTAGAATCTCCTTAGAAGACTTGATCAGCGAGCACCACTCGTCTTGATGGGTTTCTCCCGAAACCAACGAAATCTTCTTCCGAAGAACCAATACAAAAATATGTTCTCACAATTTGTCACAACGCATCAAGTGATCCTTGGCCTTACAATCTCATTCTCACGTGGCCAAATGAAAAAATTCTGTTTTCAGCCCTATGTGTTCATTACACGTTCTGCCCTCATCATCATAAACCCTCATACCACTTTGTTTTTCATTCAACAATCAGCAACACTCTCCCACCGACAATAAGCACACCCAAAAGGTAATATCTCCTCCATTAACACCATAAATCAGGTCACCAACTCTAATGACAGTAAGAATGCAGTCATTCCCAATATTTCCCACAATTCTTTCCTTAGAAGAGCCAGCCATAATGCTCCAAAAAGTCCACTCTTGATTTTCAGTCAATAAACATGACAACCAAACTTTCTTTAAGATGACTACCAATTTATAATGCCAACCAATCTTACAACCAATTTGCCAAAAATAAGCCAACACAAAAATGCACTAACAATCTCCCCCTTTAGCTATTTTTGGCAAAACTAACATTACTAACAAAAAGAACCTATTACAAGATAAAAGATAAAAATCCAACTAAGAGAGTTGATTGAATTAAGAGTTCTCCCCCTTTTTGACAAAAGACAGCCAAAGTTAAAATATAATACTAATAGAAAAACCTTTTAGAAGTTGCTGCTCCCCATGAGTCCTCTACGAGTCTTACTCCCCCTGAATGTAACACTCTTTTAAACTTGATATTATCACCTGTCAAATGCTTGGACCAGCCACCATTACTACACACACAACCATTAGTACATGCTTCTAAAGAAGTATAAGTCCTATGACACCTTAAATCAGATTTCCTTACCCAAACACGTCTAGGAAATTTATTTTGCACATCAATCCTTGCTTTAGGTGTCATTCTTGAGTTTGCGGAATTTAGTGGATTCAAGAGCATACCTCTCTTCAAAGCATTCAAATACTTGTAGCATCTTGGTCTTATATGGCCAGTTAAACCGCAATAATGACATATAGGAACAAACTTTTTACGTCGTGGGGGTAAGATAATACCTTTCTTACTGGGGATAATTTGAGGCTTAGGTGCGGGTGTCTCCTTCACAAATATTGTCTTGGACGTTGAGCATTCACTAGTATAACCAAGTCCATGACGATCACAACTAGCTTTTCCCATAGAGAGAATATGATCCAATTTGGTGGTGCCGGAATTCATCATCTTCAAATTTTTCTGAGTGCTCTCCAGTTCAGCCCTTGTGTCCTGCAACTTTTTCTCATTTTCAGTAGCTTGAAATTCATAGTTAACGGCAACCCTCTTAAGCACATCATTCTCTTTAATAAGCTCATCAACTCGCTCCCGTAGAGACTTATTCATTTCACACACTTTAACCCATTTGCTGAACATGGTCTTATAGGATTCTTGTATGGCATCAATAGTCAACTCCTCACCATCACTGTTACTTTCAGAATCTGAAAAATCTCCTCCGTTTTCATTATTCACAGAATCTGTTACAGGCAGTGTTGTAACACTGTCTGCGACACTTTTTGTAACACTGTCTGCAGAAACACTTTGATCAGTATAAACATTGAAAGCAACATAGTTACTTACATGGTCTTCATCCTCCTAACTGCCTTGCATTAAATGACTGCTTCTTCTTCTTGAGGGTGTTGGCACACTCGAATTGAATGTGGCCGTAACCGTCACATTCCCGGCATTGAATACCCCTATTTTTTGTCTTCAATTCTATGTTATTTGTTGCACATTTATTCTTCTAAAAGTTGCTAGAATTATCATTTCTTGAATTCTCATTCTTCCTATTGACCTTCTTCATCATCTTGTTGAATTTTTTCGACAACTTTGTTATCGACTGGGCCAAATCTTCTTCATCATCATAATCAACTTCGGCTTGAAAGGCAATACTTTTCTCCTTCTTTCCTTCCTTGTTTTCATCCAAATTCATCTCAAAAGTGCACAACAAATCCATTAGCTCATCAAGTTTCATCATTTGGATATCTTTGGCTTCCTCAATAGCTGTCACCTTATAAGCAAACCTCCGTGGAAGAGACCTCAAGACCTTCCTCACAAGCTTCTCCTCTGATATTTTCTCTCCAAGGGCAAATGCCTCATTAGCAATATCACATAATTTTGAATTGAAATCAGAAATTGTTTCATCTTCAAGCATGCGTAAGTTTTCAAACCTAGTAGTGAGAATTTGAAGCTTTGATAGTCTCACGGCTGCCGTGCCCTCATGCGCTATTTGTAGAATTTCCCAAGCCTCCTTAGCCGACTCACATGTAGAAATGAGTTTGAATTGATTGGCGTCCACTCCATTGAAAATGGCATTAAGAGCCCTTGAATTGCTATTCGCCAATTGATCTTCTTCAGTAGACCATTTCTCTTCGGGTTTCATAGCTTCTTCTCCAGCATCATTTTTGGTAACGGGGTGCGTCCAACCAATCAACACAGCACGACATGCTTTTTCATCAAGTGCTTTGATGAACGCCTTCATACGAGCTTTCCAATAAGAGTAATTGCAGCCATCGAGGAGAGGAGGACGTGAAACCGAACCACCTTCTCTCAAAAAATCCATCCCTGACATAACATACCAAATCCCAAAATCTCACCAAACAAAAGGTTAGTGAACTGCTCTGATACCAATTGAAAGGTCTGTTTTGGTTACTGGTATAACAGAAAGTGTTACAACACTTTCCTGTAATACTGTTATAACGGAAATTTCAATATTAAACCAGTAAATCAGAAATGCAAGAATCTAAGTGCAAAAACATAAAGGACACCAGAAAGTGATATCACAGTTCTGTGCGCACATCTACTCTGCGGGGCCACGCCCAGACAGTGATCAATCCACTAAGTTCAAAAGATTACAAGAACCGAAACGGTCTTACACACTCAATGACTCCCTCCTTGAAGATGTTGCTGTTGCCTAGAATCTCCTTAGAAGACTTGATCAGCGAGCTCCACTCCTCTTGATAGGTTCCTCCCGAAACCAACGAAATCTTCTTCCGAAGAACTAATACAAAAATATGTTCTCACAATTTGTCACAACGCATCAAGTGATCCTTGGCCTTACAATCTCATTCTCACGTGGACAAATGAAAAAATTTCTGTTTTCAGCCCTATGTGTTCATTACACGTTCTGCCCTCATCATCATAAACCCTCATACCACTTTGTTTTTCATTCAACAATCAGCAACACTCTCCCACCGACAATAAGCACACCCAAAAGGTTATATCTCCTCCATTAACACCACAAATCAGGTCACCAACTCTAATGACAGTAAGAAGGCAATCATTCCCAATATTTCCCACAATTCTTTCCTTAGAAGAGCCAGCCATAATGCTCCAAAAAGTCCACTCTTGATTTTCAGTCAATAAACATGACAACCAAACTTTCTTTAAGAGGACTACCAATTTACAATGCCAACCAATTTTACAACTAATTTGTCAAAAATAAACCAACACAAAAATGCACTAACAAACTGTAATACGGCTTTAACTCATTTCCTTAATCGAGTAATTTTTTGCCAATTCCAGCAGTAGTTTCTCCTTTTTCTCCTTCTCGAATCTCTCGAATGAATGCATGTTGTCGAACAACCCATGAATCCGCCATCTCCGACGTACGTTAATGGCACGCAAAACGCCATCGTTGTGTGTCAGAATACAAGCCGTTGAGGCCGCTGGGAGTTTGGTCTTGGAGAAAGCCTCTTGCAAAACTCTCCTAAGATCAACTTGAACCGGTCCTTCTTTGCCCACTCCGATCACTGCTGCCATTTGAGTTCTTCATGAGTTATCGCGCATATTTGCCAGAATCGATGCCCTGTCTGGCCCAGCCACCAAGGCCGTCGGCCACCCCGAATGTCTGCTCCTCGTTGGCGGCGAAATAGGCATCTTCACCTAGAGGCTTCCGCAGTTTGCCTTTGGGTATGTAGAATGACGAAGAAACCAACCTCAAACCTCTTTTCTTGATAACCATCCTTAGTCATTTTCTGTTTCTGCAGCTTCAACTTCACGTTTCTTCATCACCACGGCGTTCTTGATAACTATCTTCATCTTCTTTGAGAACTTTGAGTGAGAAATTACTCTGAGAGAAGTGATCACGAATGGCCGAAGTACGATACATATATACATAGGCAGTACTCACTCGTATAGTAGAGTTCAACTAGGAAAACTAATTGCTTGATTAGAGTTGAATTGTTATTTGGATTTCTAATAGAATTCAACAAGGAAAAGTACAGATCATGTTAGGAGTTGTAGGGCTCGAATGATGTTCACGTTATATATATATATGTGTGTGTGTGTGTGTTTAATAACATGTGATCAGTCCTATAACATTAAGTGATTAGTCGTATAGTAGAGCTTAATTGGGACACTAATTGCTTAATTTCTTTGCATGAAATTATCTCATGTTAGGAGTAGTAATTGACAGCGTTTTAGATCTTTAGGGTTAGTCAAAGATTTGTGACCTTTAAAACTTTTTTTATTTTTTTGGGCGGACTTGAAACTAATCAAATTCTATTATCAATTAGCTCATAATATTCTCACATGCGCCCTATATATTGTCTTAGAAGAAAGTATCAGCAGATTCTTATATACGCGTCACCGTTAAACGATAAAACATTACTTTTTTAATTGTGCACAACTTGGTTTAAGAGTACATGTTTTATATCAAGAATTAAACGTAATTATTAATTAAGTGAAACAAGTTATTGTGGGAGACTAGAATGAAAACTTATAAAAATTTTGACTCTGTAAAAAATTCAATAAGAGCGACGATATAACTTGACATGGACAAACCACTTAAGAGGTAATCTATTTATTGAGTGAGCGTCCATACGCAATGTGATAATATTCTAGGTTGGTTGCAGTGTTCAATTTCATTGGCTATATTTCATTTCTTTTGAAAAATAAATAGCCTGAACAAATATAAAAAAAAAAAAGTGTAGTATAGTAGTTTTCATGAACTACCACACATAGAGAAACTTTTACACTATGAGAAAACTTGCTGATAGGGCTTAACGTCAAATTAATGGAATAAATTATTTAGGCCTCCTTCATATCGCGGATTTGAGTTTTCAATTTGAATTGAGATGTGATATTTTTTGAGAGCTTTTCACTCTAACAGTAACAGAAAAAGTTAGATGTGACATTTTCTGATAGCCTTTTACTATAGAAACCTAGAACTGAAAACTCAAATCTGTAAAATGAATGAGGTCTTAATTTTGTATATTTTTTTTTATTTGGACAAGTTTCTTCTACCTCTTGGCCTTATCACAAAATGCCTCGTGAACTTTACTTTTGGCTTTCCCCACCCCAAAACTTTATATATATCTTGCAAATTTTGCCTTTTCATCATATTGTTCCCCAATTATAAGCCTTGTGACATTGCCTCTCAACTTCAAGCTCTTGCAAATTTTGTTTAAGAGTAAAAGTTTTTTTTTAATTATATTTTTTTATTAAGAATTGTAACGACCCACATTTTTATTTTGTATGATATTATTTGTTTTGTGACCCCCATTTACTTCACCGATTCGAGTTTAGAATTTGAGTTTTGCTACAGTAAAAAGTTCTCAGAAACAGTCACATCTAACTTTTTTGTTATAGTAAAAAGCTCTCACATAAAATCACATCTCAACTCGAATTATAAACTCGAATCAACGAAGTGAACGGATAATTGTCTCCATAATTTTGCTTTTGTGCTTTATTTCAAAAGACCTCACATCATTGAAAGACAGTTTCCTTCTTTTATAAACAATAATATATATATATATAGATATATATATATATTGTATGTTGGTTCTAAGCTCCAGATGGGTTAAAATTTGCAATTGTTATTCCATAAATATATCTTTTAATGTCATTTTTTATTTGTGTATTTATCTCTTTATTTTCTGAAACTATAATATACATTTTGATATATATTTTTTTCAATTATTTGGATGGAAAAAAAATGTTGTCAATCAGTACGACTTACGAGTGAATATGTGGAGCAGCCGGCCTTAGGAAAGAGACGAGAAAAAGAAAAAGGAGAGTAAGTAGGTCAAAATTTTGAGACTGTCTCTGGGTGCGTTGATGGATCTTTGGCCATGAAAATTAGTTACGGAACTCGCATTGTTGTGGGCTTTTCAATAGTAGTGGTTGTATTTGGCGAGGTAGCTTCGTTGGGGCGGACTTAATTTTATTTAGATGATGGAATCTAGATAGTTTGGAGGCGTTTTCTGACACATTCCTCTTCTAGTGTTTGTACTCTTTCAGAGTTTTATTTCGAACGATAGTGGACTTCTTTTGGAGGTGGTGTTGTCTACTTTAGACGTTGACGGTGGTGGTGCGTATGTTTCACATTTTGCTGTTTGAAGACATATCGCCAGCTTCGCCGCTTATCACTAAAAGTGTTCTTCCTACTCTGATGGTCCTCTTATTAGTTGTACTGTCATTAAGGACTGCGGCGATCATGTCTTAGATTTAGCTATTTATGTTTTATCTTCCTAGATTTTAGCTATTTATGTTTTATCTAATAAAGGCATCGATATTTCTGCCATGTAGTTTTAGTATTTTTTTTTTTTTTTTTTTGTAATAATGGAAGTGGGACCCTCCATCGTTTGTGTTTATTTTCAGTTCACTAGATTTAGGTCTTAGTGAGTTAGAAGTTCTACTAGCTATGAGTCTAGTGAAAATGTTGGTGGGCTTAGAGCTACAAGTTACATGTTCTGATGAATTGAAAGCTTCTATCGATTATCGTGGTTTCAAAAAGAGCCTTATATGTGCTCAAACTGATATATTGAGGAATTTTTCTGATGTTCGTCTTGCGTTGCCTTCCCTGTGCTTCATTGGAATTTACTGATGGAACTAGGTTTTATTGAGGGCCTGCCTGATACACGTATTTGAACCCATAATTCTGATTCTACTACAATATTTTCCTTTCATAAAGAATTTGAATAAAAAAATTCACGTTAATGGTTGTCTCATATATTTGAACCCATGATTCTGATTCTGCTACAGTATTTTCCTCTCATAAAAAATTTGAATAAAAAAATTTTCATCAGTGGTTCTCTCACAAATAATTTGAATATGAATCAAAATCACTGAATTAAACGCGTGAACCGAATATACCTTAAATTTTTTGTATTGTGCACCACAAGATCATCCCATTTGTAAGACTTTTTAATTGAATAAAATTTTACCTTTAAAAAAAGCTTTAATACTAAGTCTAAGGCCCTTTTTTCTTATTTTTTAATTGCAAATCAACCTTTTATTATGGTATTTTTTTCTCGTAAGACTTAAGAGTTCGTTTAATACAGAAATTTAAATTAGAGTAATTCTAATTATGATTCATAATTTTGAGTTTAAATCATGATTCTAATTCTAAAATTATGATTTAAAATTAAAAATTTGAATCACTTTAAATTAAAAAAAAATAATTTTAAAATTATAATTTAAATTAGTTTAAAATATCACATTAAATTTTAGATTATAATTTAAAATTATCTAAACTAAATATTAATTTAAAATTACAATTCAAAATTACTCAAAATAAATATTAATTCTGAACCTATTTATCAGACGGACGTAAATTTCAGTTTAACGTTTCCATCATAAACGTCTAACCTAAGAAAACCCAAAAGATTTTACGGCGTGGGATCTCTATTTATAAATTCTACGGGGTGGCGAGGATCAAATGTCGAAAATACCCTTAACATAGCCCTAAGTGAGTTATCTATTTTGTTTCTTCTCTGCCGCCCTCTTTTTCCTCTCGAGTTTTCTACATTTTCTCCGGTCGGAAAGCTTGTTCACTCCTACGGCAACCACTCCTTCGATACTGTCTTTCCCCATTCCTCGTATCTCACTAAACCCAAAAACATCCTCGTTTTTCCGAAACCTTCTTGGTGACCCGTTTGTAGATTTTTTCAATAATTAAAGATGCAGAACGACGAGGTTATATGGCAGGTTATCAGGCACAAGCATTGCAGCTTCATGGCCAAGTTAGTTCCTTTCTTTCTTTAATTTACTAATTTTTTTCTCTTCATTCTTTTGTTTTTGATTCGTTTAGTTTCGTATCTAAAACACTTTTGATTTGTAATCTGAAAACCGCCGATTTGTGTTTGGTATTTGCAGAATCGAAACCGGGATTTTCTGTCGGAACCCATATAACGTGACTGGAATCTGTAACCGAAGCTCTTGCCCTCTCGCCAATAGTCGCTATGCCACTATTCGTGAACATGATGGTACCTTTTTTTTTTTTTTTTTTAAACTACTTTTTCCTGATTCTGTAATTGGTTCTTCTTTTTTATGTGCTAGCATAACTTGATAATTTGAAATGTCTTTTTATTAGATTTAAATATGAGTGCCCATCATTTCAATTAAAGTTAATTGCTTTTGTTTGGTACTTGCTTACTTACCGTGAATAATCTGTTATTGAACTAGAAATCGAGAGGAACCGCGGATATCGTATAAAAACACCAAATAACTTTCACAACGGAAGTTATTCTATAGATGCTGTACATGCCTGTTGGAAATGCAAATCGCAGTTTAAATAACGTGCCATTGTTTTTTAACTAGTATACATATTTAAAATTTATCTTTTGTTGGTTTATTTAATGGTTCTTCTTTCACTCTATCTTTTTTCTGATGATTGAGTTCAGTGGTTGCTTGTTCTTTTATGTATCAGCACACAAGAAATGTCTGTTTACGTTCGAGCTTTCTTATTTGGTCACTTAGAAACTTAAGGTGCAAAAGGCATGCCCATTTTAATATTATGCCATCATTTTGTTTTTTGATTAAGCCAAGTCTGTTTGGTTCATGGGTTCGAATTGAAAGTTTGGACAGAAATTGAATTTTTTGGTGAGAGAAAACTTTGTAGCAAAAAGGTTTGAATTGTAATTGAAACCCACGAAACAAATGGATTGATCTCGTTGGTTGCATTTGATAAGCAGTGCAACTGACATTGGGCAAGATCTTAGGTTCTTATCGACTTGGCTCAAACTATGTTTTTTATTATGTTTTTCTATATCACTCTTAATGTTTTTATTTATGCTTATAACTTTTTTGTATTATTTTTATTATTTTTATTTTTTATTATTTTTTTTTTTTAAATGTCATTTTGGTGTTGTCTTGCAGGAGTTTTCTATCTGTATATGAAAACCATAGAAAGAGCTCACATGCCAAACAAATTGTGGGAAAGAGTTAAATTGCCCAGTAATTATGAAAAAGCACTTGAAATCATTGACAAACATCTGGTACTATAAACCTAGGTTTATTTGTTGATTGAAAACTTGACGCAAATCGTTATAATAATGTCTAACTTGCCTCTTCCTTACTGAATTCACAGATGTATTGGCCTAAATTGCTTGTACACAAGACAAAGCAACGGCTGACTAAAATGACTCAGATGCGAATACGCATGAGGAAACTTGCTTTGAAGACCAGGTTTAGTTCATCTAATGCTAATGTTTTACTTTCCAAATAATTATGTTTTAGAAACTCTTGAGAGATTAACTTCTTTACATTTTCATTTCTACTGGGGTATTGTATTATGACTATTATCATGTTGGAAGGGAGGTCTAGCGACGTGGTTTCTTCTATGATGGATTTCTATATATATATGTGTGTTGTATCTTTTTTCCCCCCTTAAACACTCTGTTTCCATGTCTACCAGGGAAAAGATAATGACAACACCAAGAAAAGAGAAAAAGAGGGAGGCTAGGAGGGAGGAAAAGGCAGAAAAAGCTGCTCTATTGGAAAAGGTTATAATCGGCAAAACAGTGCTGCTTTAAAAATCATACTGTGTTCAATATTTCTCAAAAGGGCTTCATATTTTTCTGCAGAGTATTGAAAAAGAATTAGTAGAACGTCTTCATAACAGGAATTATGATGAAATATATAATTATCCTTTCAAAGAATACAATAAGCTTCTGGAAATGGAAGAGATGCAGCTTGCTGTTGTGGAAGAAAAAGAAGATGAGGAGGTATTAATGCAATACATTCTTTTTGTTTGGTTATTTCTACAATCATTTCTATTAAAAATATGAGACTGGTTCTTCAATTGCTTACTTGCACATTCCTTTTTTTTTGGGGGGGTTCATGGAAAACGCAGGAGCCTGAGATAGAATATGTTGAAGCTGGTGATGATCTTGAAGAGGAGGATGATATAGAAGACTTTGGTGGTTTTGCAATGGACCATATCCACACAGATGATGACAACGGTATAGTTTCCTATTTCTTCTTTTTAGTTATTATGCCTATCAGTTAGAGCATCTCCAAGGGAACTCTCTAAATTTTAGCTAAATTCTAGCTAAAATGGCAAGAAAGCTATTTTAGCTAGCAACTTTTTAGTAGGTTACTCCAACCATACTCCCTATTTGAGCTAAATATAGATTATTTTAATATTTATTGAATTTAGAAAAGACTCTTTGCATTTATTACAGTTGAAAGAATAAAATGATACAAAAAATGAAATAGCTAGCCACTCCATGCTTGCTAATTTAGCTAATGTGGAAGGCTTTCTCTAAAATAGCTAACTTTTTAGCTAATGGTTGGAGTAGAGAAAAGCTAAAAACAATCATTAGCCATTTTAGCTAAAAATATAAAATAGCTAGCATGGTTGAAGTTGCTCTTATCACACTAGGAAATTAATTGGAAATTATTAAAATGTTTTTCTTTAAATTTTAAATAAACTATTCAGAAGATGTGCATTTGCTTGTATCATGAGCTTATGTAGAGTTCAATGCTGCAGTTGGAATGGATGAAGATGATGAAGAGGCAGAACCACACTCTCGCAAGAGAGTGCGAAAAGAATCTGCAGCGGCCTCTAAAAAGCTCGGCAGAGATGGATCTGGTGCTAAGTTGAAGAAGAAGAGAGTAATTGTTGAGGTAATTGTAAATGACGTCCTAGTTTCTTTCCATTCTGTTATCGGGTTCATTTTCTAAGTCTTCTAATAATGCAATGACCAATGACGTGTTCGTTTGGGATAACGTTTGATTTACTTTAAATAGTAGAATGAAACATAAGGCATAGCGCTTACGTTTTGGTAGTGTACTTTAAAAGAACATTAAATGTAAAAAGAAAAGTAAAAGTAGAACCAGAACGAGTGATGAAATCTACTAGTCATTGTAGAGACGGAGAGAATAGAAAAGAAAGGTGAAGTTTGGAATAAGGTTGAAATTCTTTTTCATTGTTCACAAAATAGTGGGCAAATTGGGAACTGAAAAAGCAAGTACATGTGGCAACTACTTCCCTTTTAGTGGAATGGCTTCAAAGAAGCTAGTCTGGACTGTCTCCTCTTGTAAGCTCTCAAAATTTTAATAATATTTCGTTCAAACACCTCTAGAGGTTTTGAGACCTAAAACGTTGAAGAAAGCTATGGCAGGCAGGCATTAAGCGTCTATAGGGGAATGATGAATGCTATGAAGGTCCCTTTTTTTGTACAGACGGAATTGTAATTTTTATCGGGTTTAGTGTAGATTTCTCTTTGTAAAGGTAGGTATATTAGTTATGTGATAAAATCAGGCTATTATTAATGGTTTAAAACACAAATAGTCGTGTTTTTTGTTTGCTTTATCTTAGCTAGATACAAGTGTTCTCTATCTATTTTTAATGTCTATCACAATACTAAGTAATAGTGAGTATTTTTATTTTGTCTGTCAGGTTGAGCGCGAAGATGCTGATGGTAGACGAAAGGCAGCACAAGATGTTGCTTGATTTGTTATGTTAGTTCCATGAACTCGGACAGAAATTTTCGTTTTCGTGAGGTCGCATATGGAATTTTCCTAGAGCTTGCTTAGCAAAGAAGGAAACTCACAATTGGAGACGGACAGAATTTTGGTAGGTGGATCACCATAAATTATGGTTAAAGTTTGTTGTCCGAACATCAAGCAACAAGAAAAAGTTTCATTGTTTTTTGTTTTTTCTTTTCTTTTGTTGTTTATTGTTAAGAGAAGCTGCTTCATTCAACCTGTACTTGGAGCAGAAGATTTTGTAGATTAGACAATAGTACTTTGAGAACCCGAACTCGTCGTTTCTTCACCCGCATCCAGTTATGGGAATCATTACTGTTCCGAACTATGAATTATTCTCTGAACTTGTAACATAACATATTTATTATTGTTATTATTATTTTTTTTTACCTTATTCGACTTATTTTTTGTGAATGAAAGTTCTACATCTTTTTTGTCTTTCAAACTTTAGCCAGGACCAAGACCTCTCTTTCTACAGTTTTTTAAGGGGGGAAAAAAAAAACAGGGAGAAAAAGAAGAGTTAAAAGTAAAATGACTTTGATTTGTTCTTTTAAAATGTGATTTGAGTGTAATTTTTAATTGAGTTTGAGTTATAACTTGAGTTGAAGTTGTAATTTGAATAAAGTTAAGTAAAGTTAAATAAAGTTAGAACTTAAAAGAATGTGAACTCGAATAAAATTATAATTTGAGTTTTAATTTTTTCAAGGTATTAATTTGGTGCAGATTTTAGTTTGGTGTTTATAGCTGTCAAATGTTATTAGCACTACTAGGAACAATGACAGAGAAGTTTGTTTTGATAGATTACAATGCTTCATCATCACCTCATGGGATCGACTTTTATCTCGAGGTGGAAGTTCTTATAAAACCCTTTTTTTATTCTTTCCAGAAAGGGTAATTGCGCATATATTTAATATCAAGCATTCCTCCAAATTGTAAATGTCCATTATTTGTTTTATGTTTTTGTTCTTGTTTTTCTTGAAAAAAAAAAAAAAAAGAGTTGTCTATAGTCTCCCAATTTAAAAATGAGGGACAAGTCCCATATGTACCATCGTAACGGGTTCATGTGCCAATTGTAATCAGTTGAAAGCTTAGCGTAATTCTCTTATATTGAGTCGTAACAGTTAGCATTTTGAAAACTAGAAGTCGTTTTTAAACATATAGCAATAAACGATTGTCATGTACACCTGTCATGAATAATTATATAAAAAAAAAATATTAAAAGCACATCAATAAACGACTGTCGTTTTTACTCTTAATATTAGTCATTCTATCGTAACCGACTATTATTTTAAACCTGAATAATATTATCGTGAATAATTACATCTGTCATGTTATTTTTTTGATTGACACGTCTGATTATGTATGAATGTTTGTTTGGAGCAGTAGTACATAACAATATTTTATTTGCCATATATTTAAAAATAACTTATGACTTCTAAAATAATAACTGTTATGAGTATAACTTAATACTAAAAAATTACGTTAATCATTTAACTAATTACGCTAATCTTTTAAACTTTTAGGATAAAATAATTTTCTCCCGTAAAAAGGAGAGGAACCACATAAAACCCCCAAATAATAATAATAATAATAATAATAATAATAATAATAATAATCATCTCTCCCACTTTTCCCAGCTGCTGGAGATCTGCTCCACCTTGTGCTGTGGTTGCCACCCTTGTGTTCTGGTTGCAATCAAATCTCTGGTGACGGAGATATCCTCTGGAGCCGTGGTAATTGCTGTAGACCCAGAGGAATGCCCACAAGGCCTATCGTTACGCAGCGAAGCATGTCGATCTATGGTGAGGCTGGTTGGATCTGCGGTGCCATTGTTTATAAGAGGTGAATGGTGACCAATGGCATGGCAGAAGGGTGAAGGGTGGCTCGGTGGCCGTTTGCAGCTGAGGAAACTATAGATTGGCGCGTGCGCACATACATACCACAAAATTTGTGCCGGGAATTTTTTTCTCAAGAAAGCAACGCCAAGGAACGTATTATCCATCAAAATTTTCTGGTATAACCATTTAAATTTTTAATTTTAAGTTTTTATAAGTAAAAATATTTAAAAAATGTCACGTTTAATTTTTTTTGTTATAATTAAAAATATTTAAAAATATTATATTTTAATTTAAATTAAAAATTTAAATTTATAAAGTGAATGATATGGTAACAGACATAATGTGCTTTTGGCAAACAATCAAAACCTAAAACTTACCCAGTTATCTGGTTTTGGCAAACAATCAAAAACTAGAGATTCGTCACTAACACAAATCGGTACGAATTTGTTCAAAGAAGAGAGGGAAAAAGAACCTGCTTTACAGCTTCCACCACGTGACTAAAATCCACATCAAAACCCAATATATATGTAAATGTAAAGCATTTTCTAAACATATTTAGGGAGGAAAAGAGACAAATATTTTTTGAGGTGCAAGTCTAAATTTTATTTTTTTTATTTTTGGATTAATATTTTTTTAATTAAATAAATATATTAATTAAAAGAGTATTAATTAAGAATAAAAAGAATAAAAATTTTATACATTTTAAAAATAAATTTAACAATTTTCTCTTTTTTAGGACATGTTCTTTTATACATAATAAAAAAAAAGACAACTTAATTTCAACTTTATTCAAGTTCACGTTCTTTTAAGTTTTAACTTTCTTAATTTTACGCAGCTTTATTAAATTCATTCAACTCAAGTTATAACTCAAATTTAACTAAAATTATACTCAATTACCTATAAAAGACAACCCCTTAGTTTTTTCTCGTTAACTCTGGATAGGCTCCCTTCCCCACCCAATCACGCTAACTAACGATATACTTAGTTGAATTTAAGCCCCAGATGGATTTTCAAAACACTGGTCACAATAATCTTATATAATATGCTATCAATCTAAAAAGCGCTCTATTATTATTTATTTATGAGACCATATATATCTGGTGATGCGCAAAGAGGGTCAAAATTTATAGATCTCGTTAACTTCACTTATTTGAGTTTAAAATTTAAGTTTAGTTATAATAAAAAATTTTCAAAAACAGTTATATTTAACTTTTTTACTATAATAAAAAATTCTTATAAAAAATTACATCTTAACTTAAATTATAAACATGAATCAACGAAGTGAACGTGCTCATAGTTATAACGTTACGTAACTCAATCAATCTTCATACTAATTTCACATGTTGATCTAGCATGAGCCGCAAACCAAAGACGATTAATTTTTTTAGGGGAAGGCATCATTTCACTGCAAAGATAAAATTATCTAAATTGGGTCTATTCTACAAGATCATGATGTTGGGATCATTAAAATCATTTTTATGATTTGATCAGTACTTAATAAATATCCAAAATAGATTCTCAAACAAAAATAACAAAATAAAAAAGTAAATGTCCAAATAGTTTTAAAAATGGTGAAATGCCGTCATTTTCTTTTGATTAAGACAATTTTATTTTATTTATTTATTTATTTATTTATTTATGGTTACTAGCACTTAGTCTCTGGACTATGAGTATTATTACTCACCAAACTTTTTTCTTCTCCTTCTTCTTGACAATTTTGATTTGTGATATACAAATTGACGAAAATTGTTTGAAATTTATACATAAAAGATAATGATACTTTTATCACAAAATAATTGAAGATCTTACAGATTTAATTACACAAGTGCAAAATGTTTTATGATCCGTTTGGTAAGGAGATTCGAACCATGATTTGAATCATGATTCATAGTTCGTTACAGTATTTTTTCTCATAAAAAACACACGTAAATAAAAAATAATTCTAAATCATGATTCTGAATCTATGAACCAAACGTCCACTTAGTTTTCAAGTAACTTAACACTAAGGAAGAGAGGATTTTGTACTTTATGCAACTACTTGTAAAATTTGAAGATTAGTAGTACCTAGCAAAAACTGACTATAGGTTTTACTTATGATGTATACTATTACTTAATGCTTCATCTATCATAACCCAAAATTCTTTTGTCTTTGTTCAATTGTTTTTTTCATCTTTTATTTAATTTGATTAATTAAAATTTCAACTTGTCATAAAGGAGCACTATACATTTTGAAAGTCAAAATTCAGTGGAGTTACAAATCCAATATAGTCGTGTTGCATTTTTTATCTTGTATGTCACACTTTGATCTACATTAAGGTCTTGTTCATTTTACTGATTTAAGTTTAAAATTTGAGTTTTACTACAGTAAAAAACTCTCAGAAATAGTCACATTTAACTTTTTTGTTATAGTAAAAAGTTTTCACATAAAGTCACATCTTAACTCGAATTAAAAACTCGAATCAACGAACTAAACGAATTATAATTATCTTGTCGTTTAAGGATAGACTCCCATACTATTTTGATCATGTATATCGTTATTTAATTAAGTGAAAGTTGCAGTTACACCCTTAACCTCAATCGAAAATCAATTTTGGATTTAGGCCTATAGCCCAATCCACCTACACGGTCATGGCATAGCGTGAAGTCTGCCGCGAGGTTCATCCCTTTCACGTTGGTGTTGTTTCCCATGCGGCTGCCAGATTGATGAATTGACCTATATTTTTAAGCGAAAAAGTGTGCATAATAAGAAAAACTAACAGTAAATAAAAGAAAAAAGGACTTCTTGACTTGTGAAAAAGGTTTTCGTAAACCAGAAACATTTTAAACGAAAAGAGCACTGTATTATATATATATATATATAATATTCTCCAGTCCGACAGCACACATGTCCAGTACTTACAACATTTTACATTTGTTATCGCAATATCATTTGTAAGTTTGTGTACTAAACTCAGTAAAATGTAGTTTACCTTCATATTACATTTTACTTTTTTTTTTTTTCTATTTTCTATCCTAATCAAAGTACTTACGTTAATATTATACCTAAAAATTATAAATCTATAAAAAAAATATTACATTGTTATAACTGCCGGATCGAAGACAACCAATATATTTATATATTATAAACTATAAGGACACTAATAAGATAAAGATGACATCTCAACCATAAACGGTCCATACTTGCTCCTTGGAGCTGTAGGGCTAGGGCTGCCCCATCTAAACTTTTGTTTTTTTGTTTTTGTTTTTGTTTTCCCTTCTTTGGACTAGTGTCTAAAAATATAACGGTCACCTGGAATATTCAAATTAGATTACTACTTTTAAAAACATTATATTATACTAAGTTGTTCACTGTAAATATATTTTGAAAACGAAAAATGAAACAACTCAGAAGAGCACCAAATTCACAAAATAAACAAAAGATAAAGCGAATTAAGCAAAGATTATTTTTACCAATGAGTTAGAAGATAAACTTTTGCATCATTTTAAGTCCTCCAACATTCATTTTCTCAAGGTCTAATTATATATCCTGATATTTTAAAATATACAATATTTTTTATCCTTCTATTCCTAAACAAGATTATGAGTAGTATCCTCTCAGAACTTTGAATTTTAGTTAAAATCAGACGGAAAATGATGAAGGGTAAGTGTAATCATATGATTTTTATCTGTTTGTTTGTAATAAAAATTCGAATAGAAAGACTATAACTACATTACTCTTCTTTTTTCTATTTATTTTTAACGTTCAAGAGGCAAAATGAGAATTTTAGAGCTCGAGAGACAAATTAAGAATGACTCCAAAATTCAATGAGCACCGGCGATAATAATCCAATAATTAAATTAAAGAAAACTTACATCATAAAACAATGTGTAATAATTTCACATGCATTTCTAATACATGCTACAGGGACACACTTCTTTTCCTCTTGACTAGGGTTTAAAAATGGAGGGTGGATCCCACACCCTCGCAACACACAGGACCCACAGTCCCTCTAATTCTAAATAATCTCGACTTGGGATGAATACCATTTTAAATAATATACGTCACCCCTTCCTCCAATAACATTGACTAACTTCTCATATTTTGACATAAGCAGCTGATGGGAGAATTTTACCTAAGGAATTATTGTAAGAAGTTCTGGCCAGTGTGGGTCCTTTATCTTTGAGATCGATAGATCTTCGAGAAAACGAAAGCCCAATGCTCCAGGAATATGATGAACAAAAACTCGAAATAAAGGAAAATTGACAGGCTAATAATAATTAAGAAAGTTATAATATGGGAAACAGCTGATCGAAAGGTGTATATTTGATACCCTATTGTGGCCCACATTGATTTCCTGACGAAACTCCAAAAGTCAGAAAATAAATATAAAGGAAAAACGATAGGGAAACACAACAAAAACATCACTATTTACACATATGTGATGTTTAGTATCACATAAACATTGGTGATATTTCCATATTGGAGCGCGTACCTAGGCTAATTTCCTATTATTAATAATAGAGATGGTTTTGTTATGGTGACGGATAGTAAAGGGAACAACAGAAGTAAGCTTTTGTCATGGGTGCGTTATATTGATATATTTTCGTTTGCACTCTCTGTAGGGTTTGTAAAATTCGTACTGTATTTTGCTTTCGTCTACTCTCTCTCTCTCTTCTTTTTATCTTTAAAGTGGGGGCATGCGTTTGAATTGTTTAACATAGGTGCTAATCTAATTAGAATGAGTTTATGCTTAAATCTATCCATAATTATAAATCTACTATTAATGATATTTTGGATAAATGATAAGAGTGAACCACTGACATGAGAGAAGGCTATAACATCCGGATTCAAATCTACTGTCCAATTTTTAGTGTCTTAATTAGTGTTTAACCAATTAAATCATATTACACAATCTCATGATAAACACATGAAAAAGTAATTTAAATTTTTTACATGACGTGACATGATTTAATTAGTTAAACACTAAAATTAGACAGTATATTTAAGTTCATAACATCCAAGCACGGAGTTGTCTTTGAGTCTAAGGAGGTACCTACCCCCTAGACCGAAGGGTTCTTTTTATAATTCAGAAGCAGTGCTATAAATTTTCCCTCTCTTATTTACGTAAGCTGTTTTTTTTTTTTTAAAAAAAAAAAAAATCAATTATACCTTAGGTTTTGTTTTTTAATTCTTATTTAAAACTTAAAATCTCAAGTATTATGCTATTATATACAATATTATCAGTTTTTGGATAAGTTTCATAAGTTTAAGTCATTAAAAGTAATAAAAGTACAAATTAAAAATTAATGAAGGTAAAAATTTGTTGGAAGGTAATTTTAGTTTTATTCGAGCCCCTTAAAAAAATCTCTGACTCCATCAAAAGAAATATTCTAATTAGATTGGCACTCTCACTAATGACTAATCCTCACCTTGCGCATCAAACTTCTCACTCCATATTATTAAATATAAGAAAGAGAGAAGGAGAAAAATAGGTTAAAATTTGAGATGAATTAAAATTAATAAGTTAATAGTTTATATAAGTTAATAAATAAGTTAAATTATTATTTTTGTTCATAACTTGTCTGGTTATGAACCATAATTTAATAAGTTATTGTCCATAATTTACGGTTTTTGTCTATAACTTGTTTAGTTATAAACCATAACTTGATAAGTTTGTCCATAACTTATCTGGTTATGAACCATAACTTAACAAGTTATGGCATATTAATTTTTATAACTAAAAATTGACCTATATACTTTCTTAAGCTTTTCATATTGACATATTTTTTGTTATTTCCGTATAAGAATTACAAAAGAGTATAAAGAAAATCAACCTTAAAAAAAGGAAATAAATAAATAAGTAAAAGGCCAACATGACGCCAAGAATAACTGGAAAACACGTTTTGTGTATTATTCATGATAATATGTGTGATATACATGTGAAAACAAGTGACATTAATTCGATGTTACACGCGAAAGTCAAGCATATTGTTCTTTCAGGTCCAGCATAGTGTTGATCATTAGTCTAGGGAAGGGTGTAAAATTCAAAGCATGCATCTCTCACTTTTTAATTTTTAATTTTTTAATTAATTAATTAATTAATTATTTTTTTTGCGTTGCGTTTTATGCGTAAATAGAGAAAGTCCAGATAGCAATGATGCATAGCTGACTAGATCTAGATGGATTGAATTCCATCTTCTTTTCCTGTTGTATTCATTTCTCCTATTATTCATAGAACAATGTATTTCTGATTCATCATTCTATAAAGAGTTAATTTGTAATACATAATTTATTCATAAAATTGTGAATGAAATTAGAAAGAATAATTGCCGAATAGCTTTTGAAACTTCACAAAGATAATCATGTTCTCAACACACGATAACAGAAATTTTAAATGCTAAAAGTTTTCCATTTATTGTAGTTATTTGTCTAAAAATTTAGGGAACAACATGATTAATTAGGATATAATTATTTCTGTGAAATTTCAGAAGGCATTCGTCAATTTTAATGTTAGGGATTAAAGCTACTTAAAAAACAAAGATTAGAGAATAATTTGTCAAAAAAAAAAAAAAAATTTAAAAATCAAAGTGACACAATACTCATAATGTGTTGTTGGAGGTGTGGAGAGTTTCCGGTTTGGAGCCATGTAAGGAGAATAGGCTGCTACTTTTAAACCGTAGACCTAAGACACACTCACTGTGGGATCTCGCTGAAATCACAAGAACTAGGTTGAAAGAGGGAGGTGAGGGAGCCTTTTCTCTTAGCCATTCTTACCAGTCTTCATATATTTCCGTCATGGAGGGGCACGATCTTGTTAGATTGATCTTTTGAGATCTTTATAAATGTTTTAATGTTTTTATGGTTGTTATTTATATTTGTGTTGTAATAATGGTGATGGTTTTTCTATCTACCGACGTTTTGTCTCAACTAGAGGATGATCTCAAGCCACCAATCTATGTCTGTGGTGTGTCTCTCGATAGAGGGTGGTTTCTTTACCGCTCTAATACTGAATTTTGTGATATGAGTCCATTATTGGACTAGGATATGGCTTATCTTGAGTCATTTTTACATGGCCGAACCTTGTTCTAATGTCACTTTGTGGGGGAGTCCTCTCAGTTTTTTTGACAAGAGTGCGTTGGTATTATCTATTCATCTGAGTGACCCATTTATTTGGCTTTCATGTTGCCCCGTATCCTAGTCCTTTAATGACTCTTTAATAAGTAAATAAATAAATAAATATATATATTTATATATATATGTCGTTACCGTTCAAAAAAATACTATAACTTGAGTTACTAACATTGTTAATTGCTCTATTTTTTCTTTTTAGTCAATGTTGGTAATTTTTTTTTGTCTTATATAAAATGCCTGGACTTAATGTTTACCCGTTTTTTATGGGACTATTTACTCGTTTTGATCATGCTATGTTTTGTAAAATTTAGAGTTAATCAATAATGATCAGTGATCACTATTCATTTCTAAACTTGTCTTCATCATAAGGCATAATGTATTTTTTCTTCTATTTATCTAGGATAAGTTGAGAATCATTGAATCTCTGGTATGGAATATTAATTTAGTTGGGTTGTGTTTAGATTTTTATAAAATTTGATCTCGTTAAATTTATAATAAGCACATCAATTTCACTAAAAATATTACGTATATATAATAAAAATAAAAATGATAAGGGTGCGTTTGGAATTCATTCCAAAATGATTTTGTTTTCTGTATGAAAATAAAAACGAAAACGTTTTCATTTTCATTTTGGAATCATTTCTGAAAATGCGTTTGATAGTTTTTTTCTGAGATTGTTTTCAGTTTAACAAAAACTAAAATTGTGTTGGGTTTTACATTTTTAAAAACATGTAATAATATTTGAAATAATATATTAAATAATTAATAAACTCCTCAATCAATACATTAACGACACAAATCTGACTCAAATCCAACAAAACGACCAGTCCCCAAACAGATTTTCAAGATGACAAACGACACAAATTCAACAAAATAAATCCAACAAAACGGCGTAAATCCAACAAAACAACACAAATTCAACAAAACAAATTCAACCAAACGGCACAAATCCAACAAAACAAATTCAACAAAACGACACAAATCCAACAAAATGACATTTCGCAACCGCTCCCCTCCCATCGTTGTCACAACCCCTCTCCCTCACCCACTTCGCCCTCCCCCTCCTTCGCTCCTCCGCTGCCGCCTCCGCCTTCGCCAACCCATCTTTCCTCTCCACCACATCCGTCCTCATCGACAGCTCCACCGCCTGATGGAGACCTCTCCCTCACCCACTTCGCCCTCTCCCTCCTCCGTTCCTTTGCCGCCGCCGCCGACCCATCCTTTTTCTCCACGACATCTGTCCTCATCGATAGCTCCACCTCCTAATGGAGACCTCTCCCTCACCCACTTTGCTCTCTCCCTCACCCACTTCACCTTCTCCCTCCTTTGCCATTGTCGCCGATGACCCATCCTTCCTCTCCACCACATTCGTCCTCATCGACAGCTCCACCGCCCGATGGAGACCGAAGATGAGGGAGATCGGGGGGAGTAGAGGAAAGAAAGTTAAAATGAAAATGGGAAAAGGCTGAGGAAGAAGAGTTGACACGAAAGAAAATGAAAACGAGAAAATGAAAACGAACCTCAACCGTTTTCATAATTTTTGCATTTTTGGGAGAGGGTTAGAAAACGTTTTCATTTTTAGTTTTTATAGAAAGCTGTGCCAAACGACGTTTTCAAACGATTTTCATTTTTTGGTCCTCAAAAAACATAAAAATCGTTTTTGAAAACGGAAACAAACACGCACTAAATATTGCACTCGAAGGGGATATAAACGTAAGATCTCGATCGTTGGTTTGTGGGTTCCGCCACAATCAACAGTTGAGTCCTTGTAGCACTGAGTAAAAAAAGAGAAAACACACACACACGAGTCACATATATTGACGAGACCCTAATACACGGGCACACACGTATATATATACATATAGATAGTGCAGTCCATATGGTCACGCAGGGGATTTGAATGACCAATCAGTATCAGTTACGCTAATATACTCGGTAATGATTGCACTGATGATGGAAGCACTATAATAAATATATAGAAAAGAATAAAGTAATACTAATTAGTACCACTAAAGCAAGAAAATAATATGAGAGAGGGAAGAAAAAAAGAGCGCTAAAGCATTTTCCTAGGTCCCATACCAATATACCATGTCTCCTCATCACTTGCCCAGTTGTTGATGTGATCTTTTTGTTTCCCCTCTTTTTTCCGGGAGAGAATTCTAATATAGGGGGTAAGAAAATACCTTATTAGTGTGACTCTATTACTGCCGTTAAGATTGTCAATTTTGTACGTTTTTTTTAGTCTCATGTGATCAAATCAGATCTAGCGTTGAAATGTACAATATTCATAGGTATGTAGAGTGCTCCTTACCTACCCTATTGTAGAGTGCTCATTTTTACCTTAGTTCTTTTTCTTTTTCCTTGCTGCAAATATTCTAGCTCTATTCTCTTCCCCATATTATTTCCATAGCATAACAATAGTACCAATATTGTCATCCATGATGTCCAGCAACAAAGGGAAAGATGCAGCAGAAGGATCATCATCATCACCAAGACCCCCACCGGCTTCAAGTACTGCTCAGCAGCCGCCGCCACTCAGCCGCTACGAGTCGCAGAAGCGGCGTGATTGGAACACTTTCGGGCAGTACTTGAGGAACCAGAGGCCCCCAGTTGCTCTCTCACAGTGCAACGGCAACCACGTGCTGGATTTCCTCCGCTACTTGGATCAGTTTGGAAAGACAAAGGTGCACTTACAAGGGTGTGTGTTCTTCGGGCAGCCCGAGCCCCCGGGCCCGTGCTCTTGCCCGCTCCGGCAGGCTTGGGGCAGCCTTGATGCCCTAATTGGTCGCCTCCGAGCAGCCTACGAGGAGAACGGAGGCCTGCCAGAGACGAACCCCTTTGCCAGCGGCGCCATCAGAGTTTATCTACGTGATGTGAGGGATTCTCAGGCCAAGGCTAGAGGAATTCCTTATACCAAGAAGAAGAAGAAGAGAAATCTGATTAACAAGTCTAATGATCATGATCATCAACACAGCTCAAGCTTTACTATGCAGTGATCTTGATTCAAATATGGCTTTAATTTCCCCAAAAAGAAACAGGTAAATTTAATTATTTCGGATTTGGGTACTAGTCATAGACCTTAAATGTAGCATTATACTTCTTGAAGTGGTAGTATACAAGACAAAATTAATAATTAAGTGTTTCTGAAGTATATTAATATAATATAAATGGATTATTATTAGATACTTTTGTGGCTTAATTAATTTTATTGATCCGATTAAATCTAAGTGCCCCTCTACTCTAGCTAGAACAAGAAATATGATGGATTATTTGCGCATCATGTACAAATGTGTAGGGCATCTTGCTAGTCACTCCCTTGGTAATAAACCCTAGGTGAAGGGCTTCAAAACCCTAGTTTCCATAGTAGTTAGCTACTTTATTAGTATTCATCATAACAAGTACTATTAATTAAATACAAAATTATTTTTTTTAATGTGAACATCTTTTACAAACATTTGATACAATTTATGTGATCATATATAATGGGTCCACTAGAAAAATGTAAATAATGGAAAGATCTCTCTCTCTCTCTCTCGCTCTCTCTCTCTCTCTCTCTGTCTCTCTGTCTCTCTCTCATGCAAAATCAAATAATTCTACTCGTGATTCTGCAAGATCCTGTGCCTTTCATGACCGAACATAAACTCAAAGGTTACTGTTTATACACATGTACTTATAAGTTTTATATACAAACATAATTGTTTACAGTTGCAACTGTAGACATCTTTCTCTTAATCTTATTATATGAAATGATTCTTATGATTTAAGACCTTAGAAGGCAGTAGCAAAACAAACTATTGCTTAAATCTGCTCGCTGACATCAATAAGACGAAGAATTATTAGTCAATTCTCTAATTCTATTGAGATATTATAGATGCCAATTTTTTTCTCTTGGTTTTTTTTTTTTTTTTTTGGATCATCTTTACCTTGCTCCGACAGATATATGTTTTAATTTCAAAAATTCTGTCTCTTGTTATTTCTTTAATTGTTCCGATTCACTAGTGATATTTTCATAATTAAATCATTGATAACCTTGGTGCAATGAGATAATCATCAGACTTTTTTCTAATTGGTCTATATAGGATAGTTAATTAGTTAGCAGTGTTAATTAAGCGGGTCTACTTGCTATAAATGTTAAATCTCCTTGAGTACGACTAAATAATCCTTTTTAACATTAATTTATTTTCGATTTATCTCAATATACTCACTCTATTAAGATATCTACCTACGTAACGGATACGAACTATATATTTATTGGACTAATTCATATCAATTCTGGGATTTCTTCTATCTTCTTTCATTCTTCTTTCCATCTTTAAAAAAGGATAGAAGCGGTATAACATTTTTCTTTCATACGATTATATATGTAGTTTCATCAAATTCACTAAATGACTGCAACTTTAACTGATTGAAATTTTTTCTCTGGCTTGTTGCTCGCCGATTTGGCATGCTAGGAATTAGTTAATTTTTAAAACCTTTCTATCTCGGTCATTTATTCAAAATCTTTTTATTTGGGCTTCGATCAGGGGACGAATCTTTTGAATTTAGTAGAATGACGAATACTCGTCGATATTTATATTATAAGTAACATAACTTTCGTATCTCTAGAAAACCTAGCGAAGCTCCTAAAATCATCCCAGTCAAGTGGAATTACCCCCGCTTTCTTGGCGGATTAAGGTTAACACGGATGGTTCTTATTAGGGACTACCTAGTCCGACTGGTTGTGGTGTTATTTTTCGTACTTGTAGGGAGTTTGTTAAATGTTGTTTGTCTTCTCCCTTACACAATGCATTTACCTTGTAAAGCAGAATTTTGGGGTTTCGTTTTGGCATTGGATTATGCTTGTCGCTTTGATTGAAAAACTCTTTGAATTGAGTGTGATTTGATGTATGTTTTCTTTAGCTAGTTCGCTCACAAAGTTTTCAGGTGCTTTGGCGTTTTCGGATCAAATAGTCTGTTGATCTTTGCAAGGATTGCTCTCTCATTCTGTGAGAATTTCTCATATGATTTTAGGAATGTAATCAAACTGTCGATTAATTGGCTCCTATATATAACTGCTCACAGTCAGAATTCTTCTTGGTCGTTCAACATTCTAAATAGATTCATCCCTTTAGTCTCTCGCGATCTCTCTGCAGGTCAACCTTATTTCTGCTTTTTCTAGTCTTCTTTGGAGCTTTAGGTTTTTGATTTATTTCTTTATGTTTTAATTTCTATGCTCAGAAATAATGCACGGATCGTTTCCCTTTGTGCGAATTTCTTCTGGTTTTTCGTCTCTAAGCTTTTAACGAGGCCTCCTTTCACAAGAAGTAAATCTTTAAAGCTTATTTAACATTTGGTTTTAATTATCTCTTATGCTTTTTCCATTTAGCTCTATTGTTTTCATTTTTTTTTTTCTGGTTCAATTGCCTTCTGGCTGAACTATTTTTTTCCTTTATTTTTAATAAATTTCAAGTGGGGATCTTAGTTTAGGACAAGATTTTTTAATGTAGTTGACAAAGTAATTGCGATATGCAAGAAATCCTTAGCATTAGTTGATCCTTCTCTCTTGCTTCTAAAAACTAACTTCCCAATTATACGATACAAACCTACATTTAACTTTGTTATTATCAAGAGAGTGTTCTTATTAAGTACATTTAATCTATTTTGAGTCGTTGATTAGGCAACTCTTTATTAATTCTATTGGTTTTACAGCATGTGTATTTTCTTATTGTATGCACCATACAAGATTTACAATTAATATACTATGTGGTATACGTATGTACGTACGGATTAATGCAATACAATTTATATTATATTAAACAAAGGTTTTAATTTGTAAATCAATCAAACTTGATATCTAAATTTCTAACCTGCAGGCCCCTTGATCCAAAGCTAGCATTATAAGCTTCACCATGTCATGATTTTATGGAGCCGCATCAACCTATCGAGCTGGAATATATTTCAATATTTGAATACTAGTATAATTTGGTTGATATAATATTAATGTTTAAATAATTTGGCAAAAAGGCGTCGAGTGCTCAACGAGGTTAAAGTCCGTACTGATTCCATTTTTTTTTTTTTTTTTTACTTTTGATTGATGTGGTTGCCATCAGTAGTACATTTTTCAGGAAAGTTTCTGTCTATTATATATTGTCTAAGCAAATATTTTCCAAGTTTGTCTTTGTTGATGACTTGAGGCTAAAGAATATATTGTGGTTTCATATGTTCGAAAATCGGCCAATATAGTGATGATCATGTTATGTATAGACTTATTTTACATATATTATACATGCATATATATATATATATAATATTATATATATATATAATATAGATGAGTTCAGTAATTCAAGATTTCTAGCAGGCGCTTTTTGTTTATGAATTCAGGTATTTTGTTAATTTCTTAATATCTATTAAAATTTGCTTATACTCCCAATTAGTGGGTATATAATTTACTCTGAATACGAGAGATGTTTCTGGATTAGTTTCTGAATCAATAGAATTTCGAAAACTTTGGTTGATAATCGGTATCCCCACTTGTAGTATAACGAGAATGTCATGTCCCACATATGTCAATATATAATGCAGTTTGGGTTTACGTACCATAATTGTATCCTCGGATTCCTTCAGTCCTTTCGATAATCAAATTGAAATCTTTGACTTTCAACCATTTTTTCTCGATTTCCTCACATATATTTGGATGCCCTCTTCTATAAAATTTTTTGATTTACATTTTTGGGCTGAAATATTTACATATTTTCTAGTGAGAGTATATATACATGTGTATATATATATAGACGACTGAAAATGTAATAACCCTGATTAAGAACAATAAGCGACAGAAGAAATTTTTATATATATAATGCATACTAAATTGAGTGAATGCAATTTATGTCGTTTCTTATGGTTCAGTTTTATACAAATTTTTGAAAAATATCATAAGGCGCGGGTTGGACTTATTTTTTATTAGTTGTGGTGTACTCGAATATTTTTCTAATTTCTAACCCATCAATGTTATTGTGCTCCAAATGCAATGTGCTGGTGTAGCACGACACATTTACCAGCTTTATGTTGTGCTTTTATAGTCATGTCGTAATTGTACGTCTACCTTTATTTTTTTTTTTAAATAATATTGTATTTTCATGTAAATATATGGAATTGTTGATATCAGAAAAACTCATTACATCTCAACTAAATTGGCACTAATTACACAAATTAATTTGTTGATTAAAAGCATACATTATATATAGAAAATAAAGAAATTTTTTAGAATTCAGCCACAAAGGCTAATATAAAAACACGAAAAAATAAAGACAAACCAGTAAGAAAACTATTACTCTTTAAAAGGATCTACTCTTTAAGAAGCCTCATTAAAGCCCTCTATTAGTGACCAGACAGATATGGAAAAAGAGTGCACGATCCAATCCAATCTTATTTATATAATTTGATCAAACTCTTCCCAACTTCAGCCGCAAAGTGCGCAATAGCTCTTTTTCTCTCTTTGATCAGTAGTAATAGCACAAATTCCATAATTTTCACTTAATTCCATATTTCTAGAATTTCTCTCGTCAGAATCATCAGCCGAAATATTATGGTATTCCTCTTCGATCGTATTCCCCACTCTATTTACCATCACTTTCATCTGAGGTAATGCTTTCATATCAGTTTCAAAGACATCATCATCATCATTATATAATATAATATAATAATAATAATAATAATAATAATATCATCCATCTGATCAACATTCAAACTATCATAATTCAATTTATCAAGCTAAGGATTTGAGATTTGACGTAATCTATGGAAATAATTAGGACGGTTCACCAATTGGTCTGAACACTTTTCTAATGTTGAAGATGGACTTTTTAGGGTGACTCTTTTGATCCTCAGAAGCTGTATTGTTAAATGTATAATCAAAAGATCATCCTATAACTCCCTAAAATAAAACATTTTCTTTACTTTTTTTTTTTTTTTTTTGTTATTGTTTGTGATCATGTAATGTTGGTTATGCTCATGTGACAATGGTAATTATAGTGTCGTGTCATGTTGTGCTGGACAATCCCAACTAATTAGGCCGAAACACAGTTTGTAAAATGTACTTGTTACTCAGTAATGAAATGGTACAAGAATCGTAGAATTGCTGTTATCCAGCACTGTAACTGTATATGTTTTTTGACGTTTAATATAGTTACATTTAACTTTAGATATATGATTTTATTAAGGTCAGTAACAGGCCAAAGATATATCATAAATATCATTCCTCTACAATACCTCTATATTAATAGAAATTCTTTACTTTATATCGAGTATAGTTCTTTTACAGAAATCAAAGGATATTAGGCCTAACTCAATCTAACAAAACCGGCTTGTTATGGGAGAATTGCCCTCACCTTATTAAGTAGATCATGCTAATATCTCCAGTCAATTTAGGATTCTAATACGCCCCCTCACGCATAGCGTGAACCATGCCAAACCGCTGTGAATAAGTCGATATTAGGGGACCCAATATTACAAAATTGAACCTACTCTGATACCATTTTACAGAAATTAAAGGATATTAGGCCTAACTCAACCTAATAAAACCGGCTTGTCAGGGAAGGATTACTCTCACCTTATTAAATGAATTATGCTAATATCTCCAACTAATTTGAGATTCTAATAAGTTCTTGGAATTTTCTTTGGATACTTTCAGAATTTTGTTTATTGTGATGGCCTGGTGGCCAATGGCCACCTTACTTTTTTTTTCATTTTTTTTTTTCAATTAGATACATTATTTTGACGTATGATTTTTATATCGTTTAACAAGCACTAAGTCACTAACTATGTATTTCTAAAAAAAAAAAAACTATGATTTATAACTATTCGTCAAAAACAAAAAAGAAAAGATTATATATTCATTGTCGCTTTTGAACGTACGGTATAGAAAAATATGTTCTAGTTATATCATAGAATTAATTACATATTGGAGAACCTACTTTTAAGAAACAAGATTACAAAAGGAAGACATTTGGTATAACGTAGAGTTCGGGACACTGTTGTTATGGATATGCAGTTTTGTGTTTCAAACGACATGGAAAAAAAGAAGGTAAACCGTACCACACTCCTTTATTATGTTAATTAATTTGTAATTTTCTCCTTAAACCTAATAAGTATTGGTAAAATATCAGTTAAATTGAAGAAAAATGAATCAAGTTGTTAATTAGCATTCATTAGAAGACATATTAAAAAATAAGGATTGTTTAACTTCATCTAAGAAAATTTGTCATTGATGGACAATTTAATATGTAGTTAATCTTGAAAAGCGAATGAAACTTTTTTTTTTTAGTGCAATTGCAAACAGTTTTGTTCTTTTTTTTTTTTGTTATTTTTTTTTTCAAACAATATTATCGTGATGTGCACTGGAACTCGAACACATTATGATGTAACAAATTACAGCTTCCCTATATGTCTCAAAATACTTCCTTCTACCTACTCTTTCAGTTCTCATGAGTTCCATGTGGAATTGCTAATTTAAAATAAGTATAAAATTTAAAATAAAAACAGGTCTTAAAAAAAATTTAACGTTGCTTGATAATTAACTTTTATTATTCCATATTAAATTGTTGATTGAACAAATAACAAAATGGTACTCCATGAATTTTTATATTGGAAAGTATTGCACCATATTCTTGTTCCCTATGGTTTTAAAAAAAAAATAATAATAACAACGATATTTCTTAGACACCGCCCGGATCCCACGAGTGAATAGAAAGTTAGATCTACATTGGATCTCACCTGAATCGCCCCATCTATCCTCCTGAGGAGAAGTTTGGTTTCAAACCCCGGTTCGAACAGGAGAAGTACGTCATGCTAATGTGCCTTCGATGATCCACATCTCAGGGTCAGGCGCTGATGAGCACATTGCCTTGGATGATCCACACAAGAAAAGACTCTATAACCTTGTAGGGGAAATTAAAAATTGCAGAGAACAAATAACTATAATAAAAAAGTAATATTGACTCGGTGATATGGTTATTTAATGCGGCAAAAAATCTCTCAGGACCGTACATCTCACCTTTAGACTTATGGAGCTAGTCTGACATTAAGTCAACAACTCACCTTCAAAGTCCCAACTAACGTACTGCTCCGAGCACAACCCGCCTCCGACTCCTCCTCAAGCAAACTTTGGATTGATTAATACACTACTTATTTAGTTCGTTTATTTGAATTTTTAATTCGAGTTGAGATGTGATTTTATATGAGAGTTTTTTACTGTAGTAAAAAAGTTAGATGTGACTGTTTCTGAGAGCTTTTTACTATAGCAAAACTCAAATTCTAAACTCGAATCGATGAAATGAACGGGGATTAGGCATCAGAGTTTCAGGATTAGCTTAGCCTAGAAAATGTTTTGGGTTTTCCTCACTCTAATGCTATGTTTGGTTGGAAAGAAAAAAAATAGGATAGAAAGAAAATATAGAAGTGATGAAAAATAACAATGATGGAAAAAAAAAATTAATTTTCTTTTATGTTGTTTGATATGAGAAGATGGAAAGAAAATGAGCTTACCTTCACTTATTTAGTATTAGAAGTTAAATTGGGAAGAAAGAGAAAATCTTACTCGTAAATTATTTTTATACCCTTAAATTTTTTGCTTAGATGTTGATAGAGAAAAGAGTAGTTTATTAACTTTGCTCACTTTAATTAGTTGTCCCCATTTTTCATTCCATTTTCCGTCCACTTGTAAAAAGAAGAAATATAGTGAGACCCACTCTTTAGTTTTTCCACCTAAATTTTCTTTCCATCCAAACTTTCTTCCTACCAAACATCTCATAAAACTCTAAATACGAGAGCTCCAATTTTAAACTCCTTAAATAAGTGAACGCCTAGATATAAGAAAGGTGTAAACACATTCCATTTGGCTTAGGGTTATATATCACCTTGATCCAACATGAAATTTGAAATTCAGTTCTTAATTCATTTAAACATTGGAGCCAATAAGCTGTAGACAATCTTCATTTTGATTTCAACACAAATTTCTAGCTGTCAACTTACAGTAATGTCTTGACAGTCGGTTAAAACTCAACTTAAAAATGCGCGAAACTTGCCTGTGCTGATAATCGAACTTGTTAGATATTAACAAAAGAAGGATTTTTTTTTTTTTTTTTTGGAACAACATTTGGATTGAAAAGGCCAAAAGGACACCCTATGTCCAAAAAAAAAAAAAAAAAAAAAGAAAAATGGTTCTTGGCTTGTAAGTTTTTATATAACAGTAGTGTCATTTTAATATTTTCAACACAACGAGGCACCTCTCAAATAGTTGAGGAAAAAAAATACAGGATAAACTAATTTTTCTTAATTTTTCCCACATGAATAATGCTAGAGACATCAATTAAAATCCTAATTTTTGTATACTAACTGATGTGATGAGTTGTCATTTTTACATTGGTGGTTACTTAAAACGTCAATTAATGATAAAAGATTACATTTACCACTAAAAAGATAAGCTTGTTCATTTTATTGATTTAAGTTTACAATTCGAGTTTTACTACAGTAAAAAGCTTTCAAAAACAGTCACATCTAATTTTTTTGCTGTAGTAAAAAGCTCACACATAAAGTCACATCTTAACTCGAATTAAAAACTCAAATTAACGAATTAAACAGACCCAAAAACTCATGTGCCACATCAGTTGATATACAAAAATTATGATTTGAGTTGGTGTCCTTACTCCCTAGAACTACTCTTTCCACATTCTACTCCTTTCATCGTTTTATCCTTCCTAATAGTCATCTAAAATTAGCGGGATTCTAATGTTAGGGTTGATGGTGTAATGTCATTACATAGTTTGGGATGCTTAGTATGAAAAAGTGAAATTCAAAAGCAAAAATGGGACAAATACAAAATCTAGATGTGAAATTAACCCTTTGTTATCTAGCCCGGCCCATCCTGGGCCTAGATAGGCCTGGCAAGTCTGGCCTGGTCCATGATTTTTCATGAGTCGTGCTGGGCTGACTCATGAACTGATATATGTTGACCTAACCTAATCCATTAATATTTATGGGTTGAGTCGTGCCTTGAACAGTGACGGACCGTATCGGCCTGATCTGTCATTATGTTAGGATGGGCCTGGACTGGGCCACGGCCCATTGTTGCATCTCTAAGCATGGTGCATATGCTCATGAATTCTTATTCCTTTTATATGGTATCCTTTTAGTCTTTTAAAAACATAATGTACGCATAATTAGGGTTCCTTTTATATGGTATCCTTTTAGTCTTTTAAAAACATAATGTAGGCATAATTAGGGTTTGCTGGGGCGGTAAGCATCTTTCCGTCAATTATTTAGGACTGTAAAATGTCATTATGTGGCATTCCAACTACAAGTCCACGTTGAAACAATCCCCATCAAGACAAATAATAAGTTCATAGTCTCCAAATATAGACAAACGTCTTTTTAATTTAAATTCAAGTGAATTGCTTAAATATTTACATTAATGAAAAGATCTTAATTGGTGGGTCCGGAGGGGACTCTTTTCCTTGATGTTAGCTAATCATATTCTCCTTCCTCAAACAAAACAATAGGTTCTCTATTGGTCCAACCATTTTTTTATCCTTCTAAAAAGGGAGAGATTTTTAGATTAAAAAAAAAAAAAAAAACTTGTTGGGCATATTCTTTTGTCTAAAAAATTTTAAAAAAAATAACTCAAGTTTCAACTTTATTTAAGTTCACATTCTTTTAAGTTTTAACTTTATTCAATTTTACTCAATTTTATTTAAGTTCTAACTTCAACTCAAATTATAATTCAAATTCAACTAAAAAACTATTCAAGTTACGCTCTAAAATAACAACTCCGTTATCTCGAGCTTAAATAGTTAAATTACCTTTTTGTCCTTATTTTTAAACTAAAATAATAATATCAAATAATTGTCAAAATAGTAATTAGCTGAGCACTACGTTCTTTCCCCTACCATACAAAACAAGAGAAAACTAACTTCTTTTCTCTCCTTAATATTTTCTCTCCATTATATGTTTTCTTTCCCTCTCTTTTTCCTTCCCTCTTACTAATGAAGTATAAAGGCTGTTTCACAACATAGTAAATTAAACCAGTAGTAATCATTCATCCTTTAAACTCTCATTTTTTTCTATCAAACAACATGAACCATTCTTATAATCCTTTTTTTTTTTTTCATTTTTATACCTTGCATTTTAAAATTATTAAAAAAATCATACTGTATATTTTGTACTGTATCATATGCATTCCTTCTTATTTCAAATTCATGTTAAATTCTTGCATTTGTGGTCAAATATTTATTTCAACTATTGAAAAGACCTAAATATCCTTAATATTTTAAAATTTCAGTTCAGTCTTATATCATTCTTATTCTTATTATTATTTTCTTAAAGGGTATTTAGTAATTTTCATGGTAAAACTGCCTATTAATTGAGAAAAAGTAGGAATCAAATGCAAATCTAAATCTGTTCGTATAAATGTGATACTATCCAAATATAAGTATGATTGTTTTATAACCTTAAAACGCAATATGAAAAAATAATAGAGAGTTCCCTAGTAGATCCTAGAAAAATGAACTATCAAAACATCTTTATATTAAGCCGTTAAATCTGTTTTAGAAATTGTTTGCTTTGCATATATTTTTAATCCGATGATGTTAATTAGATCCAACAGTTAGAAATTGACCTTGCGGATAGAGAGGTCCTAAAAAAAAAAAAAAGTCCAAAATAAAAAGCTCTATAAAAAAAATGTTTTGTTTGTTTTATCCTTTTAAATCCGCATCATTTCAATTTCCGAGATCACTTTAGGGCTTGTTTGGTAATGTTTTCAAATGGTTTTGCTTTTAGTATAAGAATGGAAATGATTTTGTTTTGAGAATCATACTAAGAGTGATTCTGATTTGCATTTGTTTAGTTTTTAAGAGATTATTTTGAGTATAATAAAAAATGAGATTGTTTTTTTTGCATCTTGTGTAATTAATATTGATATAATCATTCAGCAATAAAAATTAATATATTAGTAATATATAACAATAGATATGTTATCATTAATAGTACATAGTAATAATCATATAAATATAATAAATTAATATGTTAAATAATTAAATAATAATTAATTATCATTATAAGTATTATTAGTAATTTACTCAATTATTAGTTTATAAATAATTAATGTATTTAAAAAATAATAAAATATTAATAATTTAATATATTATATTTTATAATTAAATAATTAAATTATATAAGTAAATAGTTAGTTAATTAATTATAAATGTTTATTTAATAACTTATTATTTGATATATTACAATTAATTTTTTGTAATTATTCTTTAAATTATAATTAATTACTAATTATCAATTCTTAAAGATTATTGATTAGTATATTACACACCTAGTAATTATAATCTTATTATTAATTATTAATTGAGAAATTACTATTTATTTATTACTCATCAACTATTTACTTATTAATAGATTATAATCAATATATATGATTGATATATTAATTATTTATTATTTATTTTATAACTTATTATAAATTATTCTATTATTAATATATTATATAATCAATTTTTGACAATTAATCTTTAACTAAATAATTCATTATAATTTATTATTTACTATTTTTTCATTAATAAATTACAAACTTAAGAATAAGATATCAATATTTAATTAATAATTAAATAATTGCTATCTATTTATTGGCAAGGTCTTTAATCCGACACTCACTGTTTGCCAGACTGAAACGACAGATGTATAATTCTGCCGTTTTTGTGTATATTTATATGTAAGGTGTGTATATTTACATGTAAAGATGTATATGTTAAATTATAAGAAACGACAATGTATATTAATCCTCGAAACATGTATTTTTTATAGCAATTAAGTGAACACATAGCAAAAAAATATGTATATTGGTTGATTTATTGTATTTCATGTTAATGAACGTAAGTGACAATGTATATAGCGAAATATGCTTTTAGTATCTTGTGTTCTTGATAATATTAAAATGATACCTCAACATTTTTAAAAACATATTCTTGGTACTTTGAAGTTGATTTTTAAGATGTAAAATGACCTTAGTACTCTTTTACTTAATCGAAATCTAATAAATCTAGAAAAAAATCATGAGCTTTTTATTTTATCATTTTCCTTTAAATATTTTAATATCTTAAAATATTTTCATTTTTTTTAAGAAACTAGTAAAAGTAGGCATGTGCAATTGCATGAATTTGGCTGTTACATTTATTGTCTATTAGAAAAATAATTTTATGATGTAAACAAATAAGTTCTAACTAATCGCCATACTCTATTATTTTTCTTAACATTTAGGCCACACAACTTATTTTGACGGGGTGAGTTTTGTAGATTCGGAAGCCACGTTCAGAACGTAATTCAAATATTATTTAATTTGACCACTTTTTTTAAGCTCAAAGTAAGAGAAAATAGTAGATAACAAATAAGTAAAAGTACAAAAAGTGAAGAACATAGAAGAAAACACAAATTAAACCGTTTTTTCTTAAGACTTAAGTAAGAGAAAACAATAGATAACAAGTAAATTAAAAATACAAAAAATGATAAGGGCATAAATAGAAACACAAAACTAGTACATAACATGTAAATAAAAAGTACAAAAGGTAAATAACATAAATGGAAACACAAATTAAACCGTTTTTTTTCTTAAGCCCTAAGTAAAAGAAAATAGCAAATAACAAATAAGTAAAAAATACGAAAGGTGAATGATATAAATGGAAACACAGATTAAACCGGGTTTTTTCTTAAGCCTTAAGTATGAGAAATAGTAGATAACAAGTAAGTAAAAAGTACAAAAAGTGTAAATCTGATGGCCACAATTTTTGAGCGGATCAGTCAGGTTAAATTGATGTGCTAGATTAGAGACTCATCCTTAATATGTATATTGGTTTATTTGTTGTATTTCATGTTATTGATTTGTTTTTTCCAATTAATCACTTCTTCATCGGTGTCTTGTTGTTCGAAGTCATCATCCTCATCAAACAAACCCATAATTTTACAAAACAACTCTGCTATGGGGACAAACGTCTTCCCGTAAATAGTCAATGAGCAATTCTCCTCTTTAAAGTTATCCACCATCCACATAATCACGCATATATCAGTAACTATTGTCTTGAACTCGCTTTCAAAGATGGCAATTGTCGGCTCACTAGTAGTGCTCGCCCGTGTTTTCAATAAACCTGCCCAGTCACTTTTGTTAAACTTGCAATTTAATTTCAGAACTTGAGGTGGTACGAATGACTCTTTCGCCTACTGTTAAACTGTAAAAGCTGCTACTTTTACTAAACTCTTTCTCCCTCCATAAACGATTAAGCCTCACACTTTTTTTTATTACTAATTAAGCCTCTCTCTATTTTGTCCAGACATCATCCCTTGTCTCTCACATATACACGTGGCCACCAACCTCACTCTTCCTTCTCCCTTTTCTTTTCGTTAAACACATGCCCAATAAAAACTGCCACTTGCAGTGTACAGAAGCTAGCACATACGAATGCTTCTGCAAGGACGTGATGAATCTCGTCTGTCCATTTCCATCGAACTGCTGAAAATCACTTACCGGATGAGTCAGGTAAATAGTTGCTACCGGACTAAAGACCATTCCCTATTTATTAGTTATTAATTAATATATAATATAATTAGTAATTAATAATTAATTATTTAATACAACATTGTTCATAAGTACTAAAAAATGAAAACGGAATAATGAAAATTGTTTCGTACTTGCTTTATAGAAACTATTTTCGTTTTTACTTGCTCAATGTTTTTTGTTTTCATTTTTATTTTTCAAAACATTTGCTAACTAAACGTAGTTTGCAACCCAATCATGTTTTCGTGTGCAGACTTGTTTTTAAAAACAAGTTGAATACAATTTCAAACATGCCAATAGTTTTCTCCATCTCCGAGGAACCAACTCATGTTCCTTTTAATGTCCCTCCAGTAACATTGGGACACACGCCACGTCAATTAAAGATTCTCATCATGTCAATTAAAAAGACATGACGTGACATGTTATTATTGTGAGATACGAAAGTGGACAAGAAAAATAGGGCATATGAACCCAATCCCATCTCCAAGCCTTAAAACAAAGGACAAATTTTATAAATTGCCCTTGAATTTTGTCACTTGTGTCAACATACCTCCTGAACTTTAAAATGTGCATGTTGTGCCCCCCTAAACTTTGTCACTTGTGTTGACATGCTCCTGAGGTTAGCTCCGTTAAGTTTTTTAACAGAATTGCTTATAAATGCCCCCTGAACTTTGTTACTTGTGTCAATATGCTCTATAAACTTTAAAATGTATATGTTTTGCCCCCCCCCCCCCCCCACGAACTATGATATGTCTCCAACTTTTTTCCTCCATCTTCATACTAAATTACTAATTATTTGTGATATTTAAGGTTCATTGAATATCTCCTCCTCTAAAAATGTTAATTAAGCACCAATTCTCAAAACATTATTTGTTAGAGGCAATAGAAGGGAAAAAATGAGGAGCAAATCTGTAAATGTAATAAATTTTGTTAGTTTTTTTTTCTTAATATTTCTAATAGATAGAAGAACTAACATAAAACATATTTATGCTTCATACATATATAACATTTATAAATCTAAATGCATTTTATTGTACCTTTAAAAAAAAAAAACAACACAAACCTTAAGACTAATTAACTTAACAAATTTTAATGGTCAAATATCATAGATAATTAATAATTTAATGGTCATATTAACACTTTCATTAAAAAACTAATTAAATCAATATGGAAGGAGAAAAATTGAAGATATATCATAATTCATGAGGTAAAACTAATATATTTTAAAATTCACGGGGCATATTGAAACAATGAATAAAATTTAAAGGGTGTTTATAAATATTTCATTAAAAATTCTAATAGAGTTAATCTTAGAGGGTACGTTAAGACAAATAATAAAATCTAAAAAGCATAATACACACATTTTAAAATTTAAGATATGTTGATATAAATGACCAAATTTAAAGAGAATTTATAAAATTTGTCCTCAACAAGTTATATCGGAGGGTTTCCAAACAGAGAAACATGAAGGGATAAGGAAAGAAAGAAACGAAAAAAAACAGAGGATATACAAATCCTCGACAGTTGTCCCTCTCACGTCTCCTCTCCAAGGGGGGGAAAAAAAAAGAAAAATATCATCCAAAATGAGCTCTTCTTCTCCGGCCAGGCAAGCTCTCACTTTCACTTTTCCATTTCTCATTCTCAGTAATTATTTCGTCGAATTTGTATATCCTCTGACTTTAAAGTTTGGTTTTTGCAGTGCGTGTAGTTCTTTGGGATGGAAGTCCTCGAGCTTGTTTGCACAGCCAGGGCTAGTTTCTTCTGTTCATTTCAGAGGATTTTTGGTTTCTTCCAAAAACAAATCTCCCCACCAGAAATTTTCTGTATCGTGCTCTTCATCATCTTCAGGTCTTCTTCGCTAAAAAGTTTATATATTTCTTTTTATTGTTTCTTCGTTTGGGGCTTGTTGTTTTATTTATACGTAATGGGTTGTTCTCCAATCTGGGTTTTTCCTTTAGTATTGACGAAAGAGAATTCTATGGCTTTAGCCGTTTAAAAGGTATAATTAGGTGATAATATTTGTGGGTTTTTTTATTGAAATGTGAATCTGGGTAGTCCCAATGTGCATCTTGTTTATTTATTTATTTCCGAAAATTGAGTTTGTAAGATAAGAAACTTTGTTAAGGAAGAAGTTGTACGACAAGGCATTGAACTAGAAATGGATGGTGCTTGAGAGGATGTATTTGGGCCTATATCAGTTAAATATGAGAAACAAAGGTTGGGGATTCTCTTTTGAAAAATGTTTATGTTCTCAGAACATAACATTTTATGGCTAAGAAGAATGTACAACCAATGGCTATGGAAGTTGAGTGAAATAGTTTCTGGACAATGGGATGCTGAGCTTCGGTAGAGCTTTATTTGGATGGACAAGTTAGTATAAAAAGTTTGGGATTGTGCTTAGAATGTAATCTAGTATTATATGTTTGTATACTCATAAAAGCGAACATATTTCGTGTTAGGACACGTCATAGTTGAGTATCAAATTTCGTAAATCAAGCGAGTACTTCTTACATGTACCAGAATGGACATTTGCTACTGTGCAGGCCGCATTTATATTTGAAGAAACTGTGAGATAGTGTCATTAAGTGAAATGGTGTATGCATAAGCTTCATAGAGGCTTCTATTTATTGCAATTATGAGAAGTTGTATTTAATATATATGGCTTGTATTGTCCTTGAAATGACTTGTTCCGATTTCCAAAGATGACAATGGTTACTAATTTGTTGAAATTATGGACGACTAAAGATGCCTGAGTTATGTGTAACTGTCTCATTGTGTTTCATGTCATTCAGATCCTCTCTTGGTTAAAGCAGCAAGAGGGGATCCTGTAAGTCGGCCTCCAGCATGGATGATGCGACAGGCGGGAAGGTATATGGCTGTTTACAGAAAGCTCGCAGAGAAATATCCATCCTTCAGAGAGAGATCAGAGACAACTGATCTCATCGTGGAAATTTCTTTGCAGCCTTGGAAGGCTTTCCGTCCGGATGGAGTTATTATTTTTTCGGACATACTTACCCCTCTACCTGCATTTGGCGTTCCATTTGACATAGAAGAAGTTAGGGGTCCTATTATTCAGTCGCCAATTACTTCCGAAGAGGGCTTGAAGACTTTGCATCAGATTGACTTGGAAAAACTGCATTTTGTGAGGGAGTCCTTGAAAATATTACGCAGTGAGGTGATCTTTAGATGCTTTTAAAAGAAAACAAAGTGACGTGGATCCAAATTAATTAGGATTATTTGGGATTGATTTCCTTGATTAGGGGTTTCATTTTGTTGATTGGGATTGATTTTCAAATCAATTAGGATTGATCTTAATTCTGTTTCTATGCATTTATTTAATTTAGTTATTTAGTTTGCCATTTAATCACGTAATTAGCCTATAAATTGGCTACATTGTTAGAAGATAATTCACACTATTATGTTTGGTTATTGAAAGAATTTCAGAATTGTTCTACCTCCTAAATCTCTTCTCCCTATCCCCAATTTCTCTTCTATTTTTCTCTCTATTTCTCTCAATTTATGTTCTAAGTCTTTTCTCTCCCTCTTCTTTAACTTCTCTATTTCCATTTCTTCCCCCTTATTCTGCATCACCATGTTAATTTATAATGAATTACATATTTGTTTATTCCTTCCGATAAATCCTTTATATGTTTTCCCCAATTTATTTAGGTTGGCGACCGTGCTGCTGTTTTGGGTTTTGTTGGAGCACCTTGGACGATAGCTACGTATATAGTTGAAGGGGGTACGACTCGCACATATACAACCATAAAGAGAATGTGTCATACAGCACCACATGTATTGAGGGCCCTTCTGTCTCATTTGGCACAGGCAATAACCGAATACATTGTTTTCCAAGTGGAATCTGGTGCTCATTGCATACAAATATTTGATTCATGGGGTGGACAACTAACACCTGAGATGTGGGAGCACTGGTCAAAACCTTATATAGAAGAGGTGAGGTTGAAGGCACATATTACAAATTCTTTTCTTTTGATTCCATAGCTTGATACAAATTATCATGAGTCGACTTTGTTGGCAAGTCAAAAGCCATTGATTTATTAGTCTTTGTTGTACGTTGTTTACTTCTAAATTTTCTTATTTCCATGCATAGACTACATTGTACAGTAG